>VXAU01003670.1:1542673-1571646 GCA_013399695.1 Formicarius rufipectus | reverse complement strand
AGTATGCAACTTGAAACAAATTAAGGCATTTAAATTTTAATATGTACCTTCAAATGATTCTTTATAGGCAACGATATTTGGATGTTTCATTTTAGCCAAGAGAACTGCTTCCTTCCTAGAGTTCTCTACACCAGATGAAGACTGAAAATATAAATACACCTATATAAATTCCACAATAACAAATTTTCACACATACACACAAAGCACCTCACTTCCCAATAAGAAAATATTTTTAATAATTGTTTTTCAGTTAAGTCATTTAGAAACTTAAAATGTCCCATCTTTTCAATGCATAGTTTATTACTAGCTGAAAACTTTATCTGGGTTTTTTTGGCATTTATTTTTTTGAGAGGACATTTTCCTAGTCAGTTAGTGACTTTTTCTATTTTAAGTGTAGAACTATGTAACAAAGCAGCAGACACTGACTTTAGAGCAGCTGATAGACTGCATGAACTCAAATAAGACCAAAGCCCAGGTATTAGCTGGGCCTCAGGCTTCAGAAAAACAGGGACTCCCATTTTGGCATTTTTTGCTTACCTAAATGCAAAGAAGGTAACCCAAATAAGCGATTACCAGCAAAAGTATCAGGTTAATTTTCTCATTAGGCATTGCAGATGAAATCTGCATTCTAGTGAAATCAAGGGGAACAGGGGCTTTAGTCTAAGTGTCGTGCTACATGCTTCACCTCCCAAAACCTAACCATGCACTTTCTGAATCAGATCAGGTATTCCTACTTTACTTAGTACCAACAGCATCAACTCAGACATAGTTATGTAACAACCATACCATGCAACTGTCTAATACACAAAACTCCCAGCAAGCATTCAGTGCTTCAAAAAATACATCCAGCATTATGATTTTTATTTTTAAGTGGTGGGTGTGGTATGTGTCACACTTACCATGGGAAGTCTTATTTCTTTCATTGTATACTTCTGGTCACTGATTCTATGATGAACTAGAAGAGCTCTGCCAAAGGATCCCTCTCCCAATACTTTCAGCACTTTGTATTCTTCCATTCTTTAAAAGCCCAGGCCCAACAGTTCTCTTCAAAAAAAACCTCACACAGTAACAAGAATGACTGATAAATGTGGGTAAGTACAACCCTCCTGCATCACCATAATACTTCTATGCACTGTTACCATGACAGTACTGAAAATGAGGCCTCCAGAAAGTAAAACTCAAAGTGTCATCACTGTGTTTTTGAATTTCAAATGCTAAAGCTCTTTGAAAACCTAAGTTATAGACTTACAACTCTGCATCTTCCTTTTGCTACTGGCACTCCTGTAGGTGGTTTCATAATGCTAAACAAAACTCACAGGCACAATAACATAAGTTTCAGGCCTCCAGTGACAATTCCACCTAAAACAGTAAAATCAGGATCAAAAGGGTGAAAGTTTTACTGCACAAAGACTCTAACGACTAGAAGATAGAGTATTTTTAGTTGGAAGGGACCTGTGATGGTCATCTAATCCAGCTGCCTGACCACTTCAGGGGTGACCAAAAGTTGAATCACATCGATAAGGTAATCGTGCAAACGCCTCTTAAACACTGACAGGTTTTGGGCATTGACCACCTCTTTAAGAAGTCTGTTCCAGTGTCTGACCACCCTCTCAGCAAAGAAATGCTTCCTGTTGCCCAGTGTAAATCTTCCCTGGCACAGTTATGAACCTTTCCCAGTTGTCCTATCGCTGCATTTGAACTGTATCACAGAATTACCGAGGTTGGAAAACACCTCTCAGACTATCGAGTCCAACCTCGCCAAGCAGACCGTGCCACCGAGACATCACCTCCAGGGATGGCCAGCGCCACCTCTCTGAGTTTAACAACATTTTCCGCGAATAAATTCCTCCTGCTGTCCAAACTAAACCTCCCCCGGCAGCTTGAGGCCATGTCCACTCATCCTAGAGAGGAAGTTGCTATGGAGCTTAATCCCACACTTCCCGAGTGCTCCCACAGCAGCTGAAAATCTCCGGTATTCCCCTCTTCTGCTAAAAACGCTTCCCCTGAAGCACTTATCACAGCAGTTCCCTGTTCCCCTTTGTTCCAAAACGCTGGTGCTTCTCCGCCGGTTATCCATGATCCGAACATCCCCCTTTACGCGTACACTGCACGCACCCTGCGCTCTCTGAAAACGCACCTCGGCGCTCCTCTCCGCTGAGCAGGGGCAGCCCGGGCCCTGCCCCAGCCCCTGCGGGCACTCACCTCGGCCACGGGCTCTGTCCAGGCCGGGACACACGCCCGGCGATGGCTCCAGAGCCCGCCCGCAGCCGGGATGGGGCGGAGGGAACGCCCCGCCCGGCGCCGGCGCTGCCGCTCCGAGCGCTGCGTGTGCCTCGGGGGACAGAGCGCACGGTCCGCCTCACCAGGTCGCTTGCAACAATAGGATACACGGCTTAGAGCCTAAAGCCGATAAACAAAGGACAAACGCCACTCGGTCGATGAGTTTAATAAGTCCACTGTATTACAGACTGATGCAAACCAACATGAAAACACGGGCATGGTATGTAGTGTATCAGACCTTATCTCATACAAGGTTACTTGATAAATGGACAATCTCAGCAAGTAAAGAGATTAAAGTGTTTTGTTGAGATGCAACTAAAACTATATAAAAGCTTAAATTTAAGCATACACAATAGTAGCTGGCTTCAGCTTTCAAAATTAGATGATGTTGGTGTAGTAGTGCCTTATTACGATGCCTACAGTACTTAGGCTAAAAAATTGCTATGAATTCCTTAGAAAGCTCCAATTGCAACAGGAAAACAGTAGATCCTAGCAAAATACAATGAACTACTACATGAAACTTAATACCTAGTCCTTAATGAAACATTTAACACAAAGACAATGGTTAATCTAGTACTAAACCAAAACAGATTTAGTACAATTTTGAAAAGGCAGATTTATCTAGTGACCCAGGCAGTCAAGTTTCACCTTAAGCCATCCACATGAGTTTTATATAGCTCCTCTCTCAAAGCTGCTAAAAACAAGGACCCCTCAACCCTCTTTAAAAAGAACCAAATATTTAATCCCTGTATAGCAGTAACACTTTTTACTCTTCTATTTCAGCACTTGTTTCTTGGAAGGCATTGCTCTGTTCACGGATAAATACAGTGGCTTTTGACTCCAATTCTCCCAGCTGTTCAAGTGAAGAGACACATCGATCTTGATCTTTGGCAGTGTCAGACAGTTTGCACATCTTCTCCCGAATGCGTTGAGAATATCGCAAAGGGGTTACAATTTCCAGATCTTTAGCACTGGAGTAATTTGCCTCATCAGACGTCTTCATGCTTTGAAAATGGAAAAAAAACAGTAAAAAAGTCACTAAACATAGGCACACCATCATACAAGTCACCTCTGTAGGATCTGGCAGAAAAGGCAAATCATGACTCCTGTTCAACTCTTTCCCATTGCCAAAGTAAAGAGGTCCTTTCCCATTCATGCAGTTAGGACCAGATATACAATTCTTTTCTCGGGAAAAAATATTTTAATGCAGAGAACCTTCTGAAAACAGTTCCTAAAGGAAGATTTCTCCCTGTTCCATCAGGGGAAATTGTTCTTCCTTTTAGGAGGGATAGTGGACAGCTGCCAGGTCTCCAACTCCATCAGATGTCAAAGCTGAGCACAACTTTCCTAAGTTATGTTCTTAAGATAACTTTCTGCTATCTTAGAAGAAACATTGTGGTAATAAAAATAATTATTTGGTTTGTACTGAGGCTACTACCCAGGTTTGCCTCAGGTAATCATTACAGGACAGTTGTATCTTGGTCACTACTTCTGTGTTGTATGACATACAGTCACATTTACATTTGAAAAGGGGAGGACTGGAAACACCTATTTTCTCTCTAGCTCAGAGTAGAAATGCTACTGTGATGTGGGCATCAGAGGGCATCCCAAATCTGGAATTTATGTCTCTGCCACAGAAATCTGGTTACTCTATAGTGAGGCCTTGACAAAGCAAAATAGTTTGAGTAAATAGAGCAATTTATTTTAAAATACTTCCTTCTGAAGGAAGAGGATGCAATCCTAAAAAGTTCTTGAGAGCTTTTAACTCATTTCACAAATGCAGTGCCTCCCTGTTTCAACAGGACATGAAAATTATTGTTTCTCCAGACACTGTAGACTTTCCACAGTTACCTGAAGTAATCTTACCTTTCCAAGCATGGTGTGGTAGGAAGATTTTGCCTCATTGAACAAGATGCGTCATTACTCTTCTCAGGAGAATTAAATGCTTGGGCTATATCTTTTATCCCATCCTCATTATGTTCTCTTTCACGTGTTCCTTTCTTTTTTGTATGTTCTTTAGCCTTGCGCTTTTTATTCTTTTTTTTTGGCAAGATCTCTTCTCTTCGTTCGAAGTCTAAATCTGTTTCTTCTTTTTTAATAGCTTCACCGCTTGCCTCCACCTTCATGTTACCACTCTCTGCTTTTTGGACGTCATCAAAACAGAAATCTTTGAAGGTTTCCTGAACTGGCTCTACAGATGAATTTGGTTCTTTGCTAACTTCCACTAGCTCACTTACATGAGCTTCTATCACAGTTGCCCCTATAAATAAAATAAAGAAGAAAGCACAGATGAGATTGATTACAACTAAAGAGAACAGTTCAGAGATCCCTGAAATCTCAGAGCTTTACATGAGAATGACAGTTAATTATGTGTTGAATCTGACTCACAACAATTTAAGTTATTAATAATTTTAGTCACTTTCAAGAACCTGCAATCTGAAAAAACCTCAGACTAAGTACACATCCTGAGAAGTCATTCTCTTCCTTTCAAAGTGCAGCAGCTCTGAAAAAATATTTGTCAGTGTCTGGGTTCAAATACTTGCCAGGTTATGTTATATTGAATGAGAATATTTATGGCTACTTTACTTCCAAAATTAGAATATTTACAACCTTTAACTGACACTATGGCAAAGCATAACCATGTTTCTTGTAGTGAAGAAGGTTGTATCAAAGAGGCACTGATTTTTAGCTCTTAAGAATATTTTTATTTATTCTTTATCAAGCTGAAATAGTTTTGACAAAGCTTAAGTAGAAATTTTGAATACAAGAGCATCTCCAATCATTTTAACATGCCCACTATTGAAAAGTGTTTAGTCAAGATTGTTTTCAAAGACAATTAAGTACAAGCTGATCACAGAAAATTTTCCATTAAATAAATTTTAATATCAACACAAATAGCTTGTATTGCCTGTTAAGTCACACACTTAACTATAACAGAGTACTCAGACTTACCATTCTCAGACTTATAAAGATTTTCATTATTTTTCATAGTGTGTATTAGTGTGTTTCGTAGTTCCTCTTTAGGCTGAAAAAAGTTGTACTGTTTTAGAAAAACAATTCAAAAAATAATCATAATTTCAGCTTATTTAGTTGATGTAACAGTTATAGAGAAAGTGGAAGAGATCATAAGATGTTCATCTTACAAACCCTTTATTTAATGCTGTTCAAACATAACTCAGAAAACAAGTGAATTCTGTGTTTCCTGCATTTGGTGCACTAAAGCTATATTTGATGCTCTGAAATCTTCCTGATATTAAAGCACAGAAGTCAATAAATAAGTATAATATTAAGTTATAGTCTGGGTTTCTAGTGATGCTAGAAGTCTCAATCCTTAATTCCTTCTAGAAGGAACATCATATGGCAATCCAATGATCCTCAACATTTCTTCTTCAACCTAGTATCTACAGTGATTACAGAGCAAACCAAATCCATTATTTTAATGTTCAAGTAGGTCACATGGCTCTCCTTCTACTATAAAAGGATTTAATAAAATCAGAAACAGTTATGTCTTACATACCATACTTTTATGCCTTCCTAATAGTTAATAATCTCAAACTTCAAGAAAAGCTGCTCACCCTTGCTCCAGCCAAAATAGCCGCCTCATAGACAGTAAGAAGCTTCTCAAGAGGGCCCATCTGTTCCAGATGCATACAGCAGATCCAGTATTTTGTAAGCTTTTTAACTCCAGGATTGTTCTGCATCAGATCTTTCAGCATGGCACGTACTTCATCACCTTGACATCCCTAAAGTCAACACCAAAGCAGAAATTTAAATGCACTTTGAAGTGCTGTTGTTCAGTTGGCTTTGAACTAGAAAACATTTTTTGTCTTTTCTTTGGCAGAATTGCTGTTCACCTGTTCTTCCAGGTGAGAATTATTTATACAGTATTGTAAGTAGAAGGGATAATAAAATGTGGAGACATCTTCAGAACTACTTGAAACAGACTTTTTCAGAAGTACAGACAAGTTTCTGCAAATGCAAACTTGTTTTAGATTAATTCCTTCTAGCTATTCTCATTATATTACAGCTCTTCTACTATTTCAGCGCTACTATTATTATCATTATTGCCTATTCTTATTTGGTAGCTCAGTAAATTAGTAAAGTTTAATTTCTTTGGGTGTTGGCAAAAGCTACGATGTTGCTTAACTTGGGGAGCAATTAGTCCCCTGCACCTGATTCACACAGGTCTAGCACACCTGAAAGACTTTCATGTTGTGAGGACCTATGTGATAAGAACTCAGCAGGCAGGGGTCCAAATACCTGTTCTGTTAACTGCAGGCATTCACTGAGAGTCTTGTTGACCTTTTCATTCTGTTCTAAAGCATCAGCAGAAGACAATTCTTGTTCTTCACTTTTAGACTGGGATCCCATAAGGGCATATATAGGAGGTCGCCTCATCACTTTTCCTCTAGATGCCCTCCATTCATCCAGACGAGCTCTGCATTTAAGAAAATTATTAGCTGAATTTTTGACACTGACTGACACTACCTAGAGTAAGTCACACAAAGATATTCTTTCTGGAGAGTTCAACGTTTCCCCTTTAATGCCAAAAAGAATACAGCTGCCATTTAGATCTGCATGGAAATTTCAGAACTGTGCATGTCACTGTTTGCTTTAAGTATCTGTCAGGTCAGAACACTTTAACCTCTTCCTTTGCAGCAGCAACAAGAGACTTAAGTCGCAGACCCTTGTTTTCAAGAGAGGGTAAAAAAAATTGCTACTCAGTTATTCTTCTGTGTCACCATTTTTCCCCTAACCAAACTTCAAACCAGAAACCTAGAAACTAAGATACAGAACAATCCTATCACAGTTTTTAAAATCTGATGTGAAGTATAATTCAGTTTTCATGTTTCATTTCAACCCCTTCCTCCTATACCTTCAATTTTAAGTAACTGCCTTTCCACATGGAACTTTTATCAAGACTATTAAATAAATCTTAGATTATGAATCATCTTCCCTCCCACTGTCTCAGCTGAATACTGAAAGATGCCATTGACAAGTGCTCTCCTTAAGTCAGTAAAGTTGCTCATTCTATACGCATTCTGCCTTCGTCACTTTTTTTTTTTCCGTAAGCTGTGACATGCATGTGAAATTCACTTACAAGATTATCTGTCCTGCTTCAGGCTGTCACAACACTTAGCCTAAAAAGCAGCTCTAGCAACATCTATTTTCTAACTGCGCAGGAGAAACTGTAAGCCCAGAGAGCTGCTGTAATTAGTCTGAATCCTGATTTCTCAGTATTAAGTTTATAGTTTTAGTGTGCTGCCCTTGGGCATCAAGTTTAGACACTCAGTTGGGGTCTTTTTTCAGTCTACCTACAACAAGAAATAGGTCAAACTAGATATTCTTGGAAATAAGGTAAATAACCTACAAGATCAAGCTATTTACCTTCTCTCTTCTGCTGTCTCTTTTGACAGAGTAGATTTTCTGTTGCCATTAGTTTTAGAATTCTGTCCCAGTTTTGTACCAGGAAGAACAGAAATTGGTCTTGCTGGAGCTTCAGGCCTTGCACCTTCACAAAAACCTGCACATTTCTTCACACCTTGCACTCTGTGGTCAGGATCGTTAGAAGCAGCCTTTGGTGGCTGTAGTGCCCTTCCACCGACCAGTTTTTGGACTGTTATCTTCTTTGGTGCTGCAGCAAATGTCAGTTGCTGTTTCTTGAGACCAGAGTGTGAATTAATAATAGCTTTGTCAGGTGGTTTGATTTGAAGTGGCAGGACACTATTCGATTTTATAGACTTCGGGTTGTTTGTGACTTTGATGGTCTTCAGAACTGCACTACAGCTTTTTGTGGACAGCGAACTTGCTGCTTGTTTGGTGGCAGAAGGAAGAAGCTTCTTGTCTGGCAATGAACCTTTTTCCCCCTCGGTTTTTACTGCTTTTCGAAAGGAATTTATCTTGGATTGGATAACTCTGCCACGATATTTTCCAAGCGCTGGCTTCTTTGGTAGATTGACACTTGCATTTTGTTTTTCTTCAATCATTTGCTTCTCTCTTATTCTTTTTATTTCCAAGAAGGCCCTACTAAGTGATATAGGCTGAGATTTTATTGCAGTATCTTTGGCCTTTGAAGCTTGACTGTCAAGATCCCAGTTCGCCCCTGATACATAACTTGCCAGTGGGATTGTGGAAGAGTTTAAAGTAACATTTTTTTCTGAGATAACACTTGATTGGTCCCATGACAGTTTATCATCATTCTCTTTATTTTCCTGAAATCAAATGCAAATGCATGGAAATGTGAGAAGTACATTCATGCTACATCTTACTTGTTTCAAAAGTGTCTTCTGCTGATTTATAGTACCAAAGTGATTAAAAGTAAACACCATTTAAAAACTACCTACAGAAGTAGTGTATAAATACTGAGTAGAATATTTGTCAACTATGATTGCAGAATTCACATAAAAAAAATAAAAATTGCTTAAATTCTGCCTTGCAAGTAAGAAGTGAAACTCGCAAAGCAACTGCTGGCTTTTAACTGACAAAATTATCTTCTAGGAAGAGTAATAAAGTAGAAACTTGCTTTAGGCTGTGTATAGTCAAAAGCAGCATCTCTACCCATCTCATCTCTTAATGGCATGACCATTGCTCCACTTACTGTGAACAGTCTACTAACACAAGGTAGTGAGTAAAGCCTTTAGTTAGGGCACTAGGAGACACTACCAGAAGAGGGAGAATTTTTCTTACTACTGAGCTGTAGAATGCTGTAACGTAAGAATAATTATATTGGTTTTATACGGCTCTACTACTCCCTGAAACTTTCAGCCACATGTTCTTAGCACAACTCCCTATGAGAAATGGGATCTAGTCTTTTCCTCTGAAGAAGATGCTCTACAGCAACTAACTCAGCATTGCCCCAGCAGCAGCTTTTGGGAGAGTGAAATATCTGAAGGCAGGAACACGCAAATGACACACAAAACTTTGCAGAGGCTGATACTCTTCTTTAAGGAAGATGCTCTTTAACTGTAAGAAAACTACACTGCATCTCATTTCCTCATCTGTCATTCAGGCTTAGAAGTTAGATTTTACCTATAACTGCAGCTTGAGTACGAGGGTTGATATTTCAGGAAGCTGTGTGGTGTAACTCAACTTTTATACACTTTTATACAGAACTTTTTAATAGAATTTTTTATAGACTTTTATACAGCACAAAGTATGTCCCTTTAGGAAATTTCTAAAAAAACCACACCTTTGTTCTCACTTTTAGAATTTTCCCCCCCTCAACATTCTGTTTTGAAGTTTTAAGGTTTTTGCTTTCTTCCACAAGGAGCTCCACATCTCAGAACTTCTGGAACCCCAACTCAAAACTGGCTAACATGAACCCAGGACTTGTGTCTATCTTTTCCTTTCTCTGAGAATAGGTTCGGAGAAGAATCTCTCTAGTTTGCTATTTCTAAGCAGCACAACCATTTGCATCTTAATTTCAGAGAAGAAACATTAAATGATATAGGAAACACAAGCCCTTAAATTATGATTAGGTATTGGCATATACTCCTGATTAGATTTGCCAGTACACAACTGAAAAAAAACATACACACTCAACAGTTTTATAAATGACTTGGTTTTCTTCCAAGTAACAGTGTACAAATAGAAGACTTCTCTACTCTGACAAAGACCTCATTCAGATTTTAAATTACTTCCCTGAAGACTGAAAATATACCCAAAATTCCTGAGATTCTTAAGAAAACTTGTTAAAATTTAGGCTTTATTTCATCAACAATGGTATTCTCTTTAATCCCGTCTCCCACTGGGTACAAACTGAGTATCAATACAATCTAATACATACTGTAACGTGACAGCTTTCCAAAAAGCAGATAATAAGCAGTGACTGATTGAAATTTTAATAAACTGCACCTCGGCACCTGAAAACTTCTCATGCTCTGGAAGTCATATAACAGAAATAATTAAGTGGAATGTTGTAGCCTCCAGAACAGAGTAATATCAGTATTTAAATATCAGTCAAAAACTTACCATTTCTGGCTTAGGAGATGTTGAGACCTGCAAGTTGTCCTGCAGTTTACTTCTAGTTGCTCTCCTAGTTCTGCTACTGCTTAAAAAAGAAAAAAAAGACATCTAAATCATACAAAAAAGGAATGTATTTTTAGAGGATGTTCCCATGGTCTGGTTGGCAGTCTGAAGGCTGAGCTCACACTGAAGCATTTTCTATACAGCTTGTACTATTCCTCCAGCAAAAACAAGTGGTTAAGCAATCACTGATCAGGGCCCAGGCAGCAAAACATCTTCTTACACCATGAAAAGCTGGCTAACAGATTGGAACTGACTGCAGGTGTCATTCTCCTATTTCAGGATGAGCACCTACTTGTCTGGCCTGATTCATCTGCTACAGAAATTTAAGTTTCTGAATGCTGCAATTGAGGGGGAAGGGGGAGTAGCACAAGGACTCAAAGCTCAGCTATAGCAATCATCAGAGCCCAGGCCCAATGAGGCAAGTCTGAACAAGGAGACATAGTTCCTACCACACTGACAGGTTCCAAAACCCTCAATCAGGCACCAGAGCATCAAACTACCCAGTGAGTTAAAAAACCACCAAGACCGGTATTGTCTCCTAGCAACTATGAAAATGTATTGACAGCTCAGAAGAAAAACATCTCAGTTTAAAGTTACAAATCCGAATTCTTCCTCAGATGCCTCGTGATGTGTTATACAAAACCTGTAGCACTACTTCATGTGACTGAAAATGAACATTCCAGTTCACAATTGGTATCTTTGCATCAGATGATCTTATGGAAGCCACCTGAGATGAATATGAAGGAATGTAAGCCATAGCAGAAATACTACCTGATCGATGTCTGGTTTTCTTGAATGGGCACACCAGAAAAAGTCTTCTTTCTTGATAGATATTCTTCAACTTTTTGTCGCCTTTGTTCTAGTGAGTTTTAAAAGTGACAGACTTACTACATTTTCTGATAAAATGGTAATGACAAACTTTCTTAGTAAAAGAGAAAATGTAATTAGAAAAGCATCAAGACATTATAAAATATAGACATTCTGGATTAAGAAAGTTTTTAATTTAATATTCAGATTGCAACGTCTTACACATTCATTTCTTGACAAAGACTATATTCAAGGGGTGCTTGAATGTAATTTCACAGCTCCACAAGATGGTTGTTTTGATGTATTAAGCTAAAAGAAACACAATTCTGTGACGGGAAGAAGTTAGGTTCACTCTTATGTTCTGAATACTCGTCCAGTATTCATATATTTACAGCTGGTTCTGCAAGCACATTTTTCATTTGTGGCAGTAGCAAGCATAGCACACACGAAAACCACCATGCACATGAACCCAGCTGACCATCTGTAACATCATTTGCTTCCCTGTCACTTGGACATCTGTACAAACGCTCGACTAACAGGAGCGTTAATAACAGCACAGAGTGATCCTGAGTAGGTCCTAAGACAGCTGTCACTGTCCCTCCAAGGACAGTGCCTCCTTCAACTCCTGGGCAGTGCATTCCACTGTCTAATTTCCTTTCAGTGAAGAAATTTCTCCTCATGTCCAACCTCCTGTGGCACAGCTTGAGGCCACATCCTCTCGTCCTGTCACTAGCTGTCGGCGATACGGCTCCCCCTGAACCTCCTGAAGGCAGGCGAAATCCGGGCTAAACAACCCTAGCTCCCTCAGCCACTCTTCACGGGTCTTGTGCTCCAGACCCTTCCACAGATTCGTTGCTCTTCTCTGGCCAAAGTTTACACAAGACCGTGTACACCACCCGCTTCTGCAGAGGCTGCAGGACATAGTAGAGCAGAGATGCACCTGTCAAGAGACGCTGCACAGCAGCAAGCATCCCAGAGCCCTCCAGCAACCTTCAGCTTCACAAACTCAGCTCTCACCACCCTTCCCACAAACAGCAAAGCCCCAGCACACCAACTCTGGTGCTTTCACTTGCAGAAAGCAAATAAACACAAGAATGCTGGTCTGGATCGGCAGCGCATTTGCTGGGACGCTCTTACGCTATGTCTGCTTCGCTATGACAGAAGGCTTCTATTCCGGGAGCCTTGCCTGTGGCAGGGCATGGGATGAGATGGGACAAGGAGGGGTGCGGCGCCCACCGGCCCCAGCTCTGCCAAGGGAAGGTGAAGTCTCGCACTCCTGCTCGCACGGGCCAGAAGCTCTCAGACCACGACAGCCAGCGCTGCCGCCAAGACCTTCCCGGTCCCCGACCTCTCCTGGGGCGCCTTCCCCCTCCTCCTGCTCCCCGGGGAGCACACCCAGCTCCCCGCGGCTCCCCCGCCGCGGCGACGCGCGGGGCGGTAACGACGGGCGGCAACCGCTGGTCCCCGCGCGGCCAGCCGGCGGCGGGGTGTGCGTGGGGAGGCTCTGCCCACTTCGGTGCCCCGCTCTTCCCCCGCCCGGTGCCCCGGTCGTACCTCGGAAAGACGGTTCGGACCTGCGGCTAGCCGGGAGCTGCGAAACCGCGCTCGCCGCCATGGCCGCCGCGCCGGGGGCGTTTGAATCGCCCGCCGCCCGGCACGGCCCTGATTGGTCCGGCGGGGCTTGAACTGCCCAATGGCGGGAGAGCGGAGGGCGGGGCGAGAGGGGCGGAGGCGGGGGGGAGGGAGGGGCGAGCGGACCGGGCGGGAAGGAAGGAGGANGGGAGCGGCGGAGCGGTGAGGCCGGGCAAGGGCGGCCATGGACAGGTTCGCGTGGACCAGCGGCCTGTTGGAGCTGGGGGAGACGCTGGTGCTCCAGCAGCGCGGAGTGCGCCTCAGCGACGGGGAGGAGAAGGTGACGGGGGTCTGGGGGCGCGGCGGAGGCCGCGGAGGTTGGAGGCCGAGGGCCCCGGGCAGGTCCGTGGGTGTGGATGGTGTCGGGCGAGGGGCGCGACGCGGGGGGTGTGGAGGGCCTGGGCTGCAGGCGGAGCATCGGTCGGGGGTGTGGGAGAGGGCGTTCTGCGCCGGGGTTTGTGTCTGTGGGGAGATTGTTGGGGCGGAGTTCCAGCGGTGAGGGGATTGTGCTCGTCGGCAGTCGGCCGAACGTGAGCCAGCAGTGTGCCCAGGTGGCCAAGAAGGCCAGTGACATCCTGACTTGTATCAGGAATAGGCCAGTCCTCGGATACTGTGTCCAGTTCTAGGCCCCTCAATTCAGGAAGGACACTGAGGTGCTGGAGCGTGTCCAGAGAAGGGCAACGGAGCTAGTGAAGGGTCTGGAGCGCAGATCCCATGAGGAGCAGCTGAGGGACCTGGGGGTGTTTAGCCTGGAGAAGAGAAGGCTCAGGAGGGACCTTATCACTCTGCAGCTGCCTGAAGCAAGTTGGGGATCGGTGGTCTCTTCTCCCAGGCAAATACCAGTAGGGCAAGAACACATAGCCTAAAACTGTACCAAGGGAGGTTCAGGTTGGACAGTAGGAGGAATTTCTTCACAGAAAGGGTGGTTAGAGATTGGAATAGTGGTGGAGCCACTGTCCCTGGAAGTGTTTAAAGAAAGACTGAATGTGGCATTTAGTGCCGTGGTCTAGTTGGCACGGTGGTTTTGAGTTATAGGTTGGACTCGATGATCTCAGAGGTCATTTCTAACCTAATTGATTCTGTGAGAAGGGCCTTGGACTGTATGTGCTACATGGAGGGAGGCCTGGGAGCCCTGCAGGGTGTGTGTAGCCGGTGTCGCTGTCATGGAGCGCTGTCCACTGCTCGAGCTGTCACTGCTGTGTCAGGGCTGAGCCCTCCCCTTGTTACCCCACACAGCAACCTGTGCTCTGGTTTTGGACTCATATCCAGGGCATGACGCACAATTCACCCTGGAGTTGTCCTGGTAGCTGTAAAATGCACTTGAATCTGGTCATCAAGGGTGCTGACCCTCCACTCTTGTCTGAGCCAGCCTGCTTATTGCTTCATTTCACTGCTGGACTGACTCTTGACCTCCCCATTTTTCTACACCACAGTAGTTGCATGCCCTCACAGAAAGCTGTGAAAGTGAGCCTCCGATTTTACAGCTCCTTTGTGATAGGATGGAAGATTTCAGAATCTGTGTAGCATCTTCTTATTAGGCTGCTTTACTTTGTTGCATAACTTCTCCTTTCTTTGTTAGCAAATAGTGTTTCAAAACCAATAGCCCTGTTTAGAACACATTTAGGAATGTCTGCATATCTTGCACAGTATATGGAGGGAGGATCCCTCAGGATTTCCGGGCGGGAAAGTTTATACCCATAAAAAAGGAAGTTTGTGTATATCCCTCTAATCCTTTTATACTAATTCTCTCCATTGTTTTTTAAACTTCATGTATTTTGTTTTCTGAAAAAAAGAGAGTGTTCTCAAAGTACTGGTTTGTTGAATCTGATTGCTGTGTCGTGGTAAGGTATATGTTTCCAAGATCAGTATTTATGCAACTTACTGGTTAAATTTGTTGTTCATTTGTTTTATTTTTCTGGTTTAGGTGAAATTCGGTAGTGGAGTTTTACTGCTTAGCACACACAGACTGATCTGGAGGGATCAGAAGAATCATGTAAGTCCCACTTTTGTCTCCTGTATGTAGTTCAGCTGTAAAGTCCGTAATAAACAAGTAGCTTGCAATGAAAATACTGCACACAGAGAGATTTTTCCTTCCTTTGTTTTGGTTTACAAGTATAGTCCATTTTTTGGCACACAATGGAAAGAAAATTATGTAGAAGAAAGTTCTTTCACCCAGTTTTGCTTTTATAAAATAATCAAGCAGAGATGAAGAGTGATGGGAATGAATCTTGTAAACTTCCCTTTTCTATGGCACAAAAAATACAGAAAAAAGCCTGGTATCATGCACTAAAAAACATTGGTTTTGAAACTGAAGTTGAATGTGTCAGGCAAATCACAATGAGAAGTTCTCTCCCATGCTCCTTGTCTAAGAAGAGCTTTTCTTCCTCATTTGTTTCAAGTCCAAGTTTCCCTGTCTTCTGCTTCCACTGTATAGGCCCCGACCATGTTTTGATAATAGGATGTGTTTGGTAGCAGTATTATTTTGCACAGGTCTGCCTCCTCCTGCACTGAACCATCCCTTCAGTAAGCCAGAACATTTGTCTGTATTGCTATGGACAGGTGGCAAGAGGTTAAGTGGCACTGCCAGAATTACAGTGTGGTAACATTGCCACTGAATGCTTTGTATCACCAACCCACAGCCTGACATTGCAGGATGGAAGTGGGTGAGAAAAACTACAAACACATAGAAAGCTCTAAACACAGACTGTGGCAGTATGCATCACATTACAGGTGCAATTGAAGGAGAAATTGTAGTCCTCAGACCGGGCTGGATTATGCTTGTTTTGGACACAGTAATTCAGAAATTTAGTCCTGGAAGCCAGAGTTTAGGCAGAGCACATTTAGGTGATGGCTTTTCAAAGGCAAATTACATTCCACTGGGCTAGTTCTGTTCAATGGTAGTGTAAGCACCTCTTGCAACCAAATGCTGTTCCCTACCAAGCATCACATCCTTGCTGCAAAGCAGGGAGCTACTAAGAGCCTTCTGGAGGTAATGTCACCAAAGATGTTCTTAATTTGTCAAAACAATATGATTTTTTTTCTCTAGAGATTGTTTGCAGGAATAGCAGAAATATTTTTAGTACAAATTTTTCAAAATGTTTTAAGAGATGCTGCCCAGGGTGGGGTTAATGTGGTGCAAGCCAGGATTTGATTGTCCAGACTGAGCTGTTCTGTATAAATTAATTGTGCTTTTTGCACAAGCAGCATGAGATAATTTACTTGTGCATTACTATGTGGGAATCACTTCTTCATCAGCATCTCTTTTTGAGAGGTGACCATGTACACCAAGATGCACTACTTCTAATCTGCTCACTTGGACTTTATGTTTGCTTGGAGAAACATTAAGCATTATGGCTTCAGCGGGCCTTAGAACTGATCATATCCCTATTCTCTCTTTTCCAGCAAAAGGATGACATTTGTCTCTTTTCCCCAACTTCTCCCTCTGCCTAAGGCCAGATAACTTCCTGTACTCTTCCAAGGTCATTGAATTTGCTAAATCAGCAAATGGGAACCTTGGAGAATAAGAAAAATAATTTTATTTTAATTAATTTAGTGCAGAAAAGATTCTGACAAGCTCCAGAC
This sequence comes from Formicarius rufipectus, assembly GCA_013399695.1. Taxonomy (NCBI): domain Eukaryota; kingdom Metazoa; phylum Chordata; class Aves; order Passeriformes; family Formicariidae; genus Formicarius; species Formicarius rufipectus. The sequence goes on along the minus strand of VXAU01003670.1, from coordinate 1,555,317 downwards.
TTGTTTAACAGAGGTGGCAGAAACGTGGCCTGGAGATTGGCAGAAGTTACCCAGTTCTGATTATGGATATGTAATTAACTTTGTTCATGGGATAAATAAAGTTTATTCATTTTTGAACTCTTGAGACTGAAACATGGGGAGCACAATGCCCTTTTATTTTCGTGGTGAGTTGTTGCCTAAGCTCAGCTGTGGTGTAACATCAGACATAGAAACCTTAGCTAGCTTACCTAGAATAAACTTAGCCCCCTTTTTCTGTGTCAGCAAACTTTAATAATAAATGGGGCACTTATCCTTAGGTGAACATAGCAAACCTTAAAAACAGACAGCTGTGTTTTACAGCTTCTGTTTTTATATGCCATCTGCAGTTGAACAGGATAGAAAATACAGTGATTTAAAAAAATAATTTTGTAAAGTTTATTTTTAGCTATGTTTTATACAATGCTTTAAATGATAAAGTCATGCATAATGTGAGCATGAGAACAGAAAAAAATCCAGATAAGCTCACAGCATTTTTGAACACATTTCTATTTTTATGTTCCTTCCTCTGGCTTCTCTCATGAGGAAGGAGTCATCCTAAGCCCTTGTATTTAGAATGAGTTCATGACTTTCTAGCTGTGAACTAAATGAATCAATCATTTTGGCAGTGTACATACTATATGTAGTTGAACTCTTTTGTTATTTTCAAACTTTTTTTTTATAACAGAAGTATCCTATTGTGTCCTAAAGTGCCCAGAACTTTGTGGGTGTTTTACAAACAGTAACTGTTGTACATAATGACTGTAGAAACTAGAGCCATAGAAGAGTCTAGATAGTTAGCATAAAGAGTTTTCAGAACAGGAAGTACAACCTATGTTTTTTCCCAGTAGGAGATTTACTTATTAGTTGGAGTTCCTGCATGTACACTTCCCCGATCTCCAATTTAATGGTTATTTAATTATTCCATGCAAAGAGGAACAATTTTGATGGTAGGGATTGAGAAGGCCTGTAACAGTGTCCACTGTAAAGTGATGTGAGGAACACCCTCATGGCAGGTGGAAGAGAGAGGTCCAAAGAGGGAATTGTAACCTGTGTTTCTTTATTCTGCGTGACTGTGTCAAGCACCAAGCTCTTGTATGGAAGATGATGTGCACCAAAAGATGTTCACTAAAACAAGACCAAGCACCTAATTGGATGCTTTGAATCATTCCCTTGGCAATTTCTGTCTCAAATGCATATAGAAAGAGGTACTGGGGTACTTTAGTCTCTGATAGATGAACACAGTCGTGTTTCTTGCTCTTCTTTGTTTTGTCTGAAGCACAGTGCAATCCATTTGTGTTGAGATACATCAACTGCTGGATTCAGTTCTTTGGTGTAGGATAGATGGAAAAATTCCTTTTGCATTCAGACAGTAGTCTAGTTTTTTAGAGCTTCAACATTTAAAAGACTAATGGTTTTGGATATTGTTTTAGCTCCCAAAGTGAAATCAATGCAAAAATGTTAAGATCCTATCAGTATTGTGCACCTACAGGGATAAGCTGCAGCAGTGTGGAAATTCTAGTGTCTAAATTTTGAACCTGGAAATTTAACCAATCTTTAGATCTTACTCTATTTATGAATCTACTTGAGGTTTTTATAGTTGACATGATGACACTTAGATTTGTTGTGTTTGGGTTTTTTTGTTATTAACTGGAAATCAGTTTCAATTTTATGTTATTTTTCTACATATATTCCTCTTTAATAGATTGTTTCTGTTGTTACAATGATATTTCATATAGAGTGCCTCAGGCGGCCCCTGTAGAAATGTGTGAAATGGCAAAAAAGAACGCTTGGGTTTAGAGAATGAATAGTCAGGATATAGCTTTAATGTCTCTTGTGCTTGTCTTGTTTGTTCCAGGAGTGCTGCATTGCTGTACCCCTGTCTCAGATCGTATTTATTGAAGAGCAAGCAGCTGGGATAGGGAAAAGGTAAGGTGGTCATCACAGTCCTTTTCAGATAGATACTTTGCACAATCTTGTTATGTGAGGTACCAAATATTATATATTAATTCTTTGTGGATTCCATTTGCAATCTAAGTTTCCAGATTGGCAACCACAAGGACCTGCTTTTCTCATTTGAGGTCAAATGTGTAAGAGTCGTGACAAAGCACTTTTTGATGTGAGTTGTTAAGTAACTGTCTTAAATTCACAAACAAGTTCAGGCATGCCACTTTCATTTGATTAGTCATAAATGGCAGCAGTGATTTTGCTGGAAAGCTAATATTAGTCCTTTGTGCCACAGAACTTTTTAGGAATAGAAGCTTTGACAGATCCATATTATATGACTTTTTATGACTGTATGATTGATTTTTGAGCATGGAAATGTTAGTGATGGTTAGAAGGAACACAAGTGTTTCCACTAACTACATAACTAATTCAGTAAGTATGTATATAAGAAGTGTATAAGCCAGCAGTGCATCCAGGTGGCCAAGAAGGTTAGTGGCATCCTGATGGTATCAGCAATAACATGGCCAGCAGGACCAGGGCAGTGAATATCTCCCTGTACTCAGCACTGGTGAGGCCTCAGCTCGAATCCTATGTTCACTTCTGAGCCACTCAGCTCAGAAAGGACATTGAGGTGTTGGAGTGTGTTCAGCAAAGGGCAATGGAGCTGGTGAAGGATCTGGAGCACAAATCATATGAAGAGCATCTGAGGTAACTGGGGTTGTTTAACTTGGACGAAGGATGCTTAGGGAGACCATATTGCTCTTAAGTAACAAGCATCAGTATGAGGAGAAATGGCCTCAAGTTGTGTTGGGGGAGGTTTAAATTGGATTTAGGAAAAGCTTCTTCACCCAAAGTGATGTCAAGCATTGGAACAGGCTGCCTGGGGAAATGGTGGAGTCACCATCCCTGGAGGTATTTAAAATATATGTAGATGTGGTGCTTAGGGACATGGTTTAGTGGTGGACTTGGCAGTGCTGGGTTAACAGTTGGACTTGATCTTAGAGGTCTTTTCCCGCATAAACAAATCTGTGGTTCTAAGTTTCACAAGAAGAAAGAGGAAAAATATTAACTGGAGAAATACATACATAGTTGACATCTGCTTGCAGCCTACAGTCAGATTGGTATGCTGAGGATATCCAGAAGAAATCAGGTCATTCACTAATGCTGGAGAAATCACATAAATAAGGACCAATGAAAAAACTATCTGTAAATGAGATGGGAATGGCAAACTTGCAGTCATGTTGTGATGCCAGTCTGCTGATGTTTCTAAAATAATGCTATCTGAAGGTTTGTTTTGGTGGTGTCATTTTAGGCTGTTATTTCCATGCACATTACATTTGAATGTTGGTTTTGGACAAATTCACATACAGTGTTCACAAGTGACATATGCAAGTGGGATAGGTTAAACATAATATTGAAACCTTTTGTTTTCCTGTGGCTAAGACAGTGTATTTTGGCTTTTGACTTGCAGTAGTTACTGCTAAATGAAATAATAACAGTCAGATTTTTCAGAAATTATTACTTGAAATTTTAAAATTTGTTCTGTTTATTGATTCAGAATGGATGGTAGGTACTTTTTAAATTTGTGAGATATTGCTGTTTTAGGTGCTGTAGCAGTTTTTATGCAAGATCTGCTTAGTCAAAATATTTAAATGTTGATGGACAAATGTAAAGCATTTTTTGATGTACTTTAGTTCTTATGTGAGATAAAGTTAATAGAGGTTTTGATGAAATAGTTAACTTTGATTGTAGAAATAATTTTTTAGATACTACAAAGGTATCATCTCTTTCCTTTACTTTCTTCTTAGTGCTAAAATAGTAGTTCATCTTCATCCTGCTTCTTCAAACAAAGAACCTGGTCCATTCCAAAGTAGCAAGTATTCCTACATCAAGCTTTCCTTCAAAGAACATGGGCAGATTGAGGTAAGTTTTGTACCATGCAAGCCAAACACATCAGATCTTTGGGCATGCTTTTCTCCTCTTGCTGTGTTAGTGATAATGTTCCATGATCTTTCCATGTTTACTTTTGAGGTGGAGCTTTTTCAATACATCCTTTTGGAAGACAAACATTTAGTCTTCCTTGTTCAATACTTTGGTTAAATGATGCACGTAGAGCTCAAAAAATGTTATGAGCCATTATTAGGCTTTGTCCTTACTTTAGCCGTTTTAGTATAATCTTATACTTCCTTCTTTAATCTACTGAACTGAACACAGGGTTTTCCAAAACAACATCTCTGAAATCTGTTAAATGTTTAACAGAGTTAGTTTGTAGCTAACTCTGCTGAATGGGAATCAAACAACTTACTCCTAATCATCTCTTTAATTTTATTGCTGAAAACCTTTTATTGCCTCAGAACTTTCCTTCATTTTATGCTTTATAAGTTTTTTGTTTTACCTACATCAAATCTCTAAGGCTTTGAGCATTCTGAGAAAATCTTAATACATTTTTAAAACAAGACATCCTAAAAAGCAAAGTAATTGCACTCTGTAAAGAATTTTCATAGTGTAAGATCCTCATTTGAAGAGACTGAGAACTTTGAACAATGAAGAAAGCTGTACCTATTCACTGCAAAAAATCAGATTTTCAACTCCAAGTAGTTCTAAGTGCCTTATAAATGCATGTGTGTCGTAAGACTCATTTCTTTGTGAGCAGTTTTCAGATTATGACAGCTGTAGATTTAGGCATAGTTGTATAGGTGTTTTGCCTGATCATAACCTCTTTAATGTTAATGTTATGTCTGAAAATTGAACTCACTATGCTTACTGCTTGCCTAGCATATGAATTACACCCTAGCTTTTCTTTATGACTTCAGAATACTTTCCTGTGAACCTGAACAATCATAAGAATGGAACAGATTTTCTTTCTGGATGTTGGTCAGTGGGATACACTTAGTGTTAAGTAATTAACTAATGCCACCTTCTGGTATTATCAATAAACAAGAAGTGTAATTGATCTGTGTGGTTGTTTTTATATTGTTGAATTAACAGATCAGTAGTAACTGGATTGTTCAACTTTCCTTCCTTTTAAAAGCATGCCTTTGAGCAAACCTCAACATTTTTAACTTTAGCATGGTTTGGAACATTTTGAATATCTGAAAGAATTATTTTACAATAGAAGTACTTGTGTGAGTTTAATTAGTGACTACATGGCTCCTCCTCTAATGTGTATATTTTTGAAGACTGGACATTAAGAATTTCCAGGTAAGGAATATTGTATTGTGAATATGTAGGTGCTACTATATTTTTTCTTATAGTGAAGTTTATTTCACCTACCACCAGGATGTTAGAAAATGCCCAGAGGTACTCTGCACAGTTTATGAAACATCTATTGTCACTTTTTAATGTTTGCAGTTCTACAGACGATTATCAGAGGAAATCACACAAAGGAGATGGGAGAGCATGCCCACTGGTCAGGCCATGCAAGTTAAGGATATGCAGGTATGTGCAGAACTTCTGAGCAGAATCTGTATGTAATTTCTAGTTTCCACTTCTTGCTGCCCCCATATACTGCATTTGGCATGCCTCTCTAGTGAGCATGATGGTCACACATAGGAATTCACCTTTGCCTATTTCTTCACTGGCATAAATTCATTTCTTTGCAGTTTTCACCTGATAGAACACAGTGGCCTCTCTTGAGTGTGTTTAGACTTGAGTGATTGATCAGACATATACACACATAATTATGCAAATATAATAGATTACTTATATGTAATTTTATTGAGTATGAGAGAGATAATGAATCTGGAAGATTTTTGATCCTAATTTTGGTTTCCAGGGTGTTTTTTGTGGCTGGATATCAAATATATAATATGTAACTTTTACATAGCTCTTTGAAACCTATATATGATTGATTTAAATGTATATTCTAAAAGGACTGTTGTTATGGAGAATGTCATATATTAGATTACCTGCTTTATCTGTCTGCATACTTCTAGGTTATGAACTGGTAAGCATGTAGATGTTGTTTCTATGTGGGAATATGTTGAATATATGACCATACAGTACTGTATGAATGGAATAAAATGATTTTTAAATTGTTAAACATCAAATCCTCTATATACTACTTGGTAAATGTAGTACCTGTAAGCACAATTGCATTTGGACATGTGGGAAAACCTGTACCCTGCACTAAGACTCTGATGAAAATGCCTTAGCTCTTGTACTTAAGTCATAGCAGTTCATTAATAGTGGTGCTAAGCCTTGCAGTCAGAGATTTGAGGGCTGGCACCACTGCCACTTAGGTACCAGCCTTTCTCAAGCACATTTGGCATCTAGTGAAAGTTTCACCATGCTGATACTTCTCAGCGAGGTAAATCAGACTGCACTTAGCATTGTGTTTCTATGTCTTTGTTTCTTCAGGCTAGATCTCTGGAGGTAATAGTGTTTAGATACACTCGGGCATTTCCACAGCTCTAGTCTGGGTGTTCACATGGACTCGAGAGGCTATAATTTAGATGAGCAGGAGTACTCAGTCTGGATCAGGCTTCATATTAATAGTTACGATATAATAATGTAATTTCCTGTCTAGTACAGCAAATTCATATGTTTCACACTTACTGTTTATTTTTTTACACTAGTTTAAAAAATACTGTCAAGAAATGCATGAAATATTACATGAATTATATCTGCTCTTTGGAGGAAGCATTTCCTGTTCTCTAATTTTCACAGTGAGGGAGATGAGAAAACTTAGCATTTCCTATTTTGATTCTTTCCTTTTTTTTTTTTTTTTTTTTTTTCAGGCAGGAAGAATAAGGGCTGTAGGAATTATAGGGATTGAAAGAAAATTAGAGGAAAAAAGAAAAGAGACTGACAAAAACATTTCCGAGGTAGGTACTTCTGAAGTTTCAAGGTCAACCACCTGTCTGAACCATTTGCATTCATTCACACTTTCTTTTAGGAGCAGGAACAACTGAGACTATTTTGTATTTTATTGAGAAGTCTGAATTGATTGAGTGTGTAGTTTAGATTTACTTATTTTCTTTAACTGGCTTGTCAATATATGTAAAAGTACTTAATTTAAACAGTTCTTCTCAAGAGGACTGCTATTTGAAACTAACTATAAAATTAATTTTGATAGGATTAGAAATCTGAGTTCAGTGACTGTTCATCGGGGGAAGGAGAACACAAAGACATCTACAGAAAGAGACTACTATGTTTTTGGGGGGGGGATTTCCTTCCTTTCTTAAAATTAATTTTGTTTTCAATTGAGAATTTAATATGTATTAAGAATATGCTGATCCAAGCATCTGCACATACAGAAGTACTCATAAACTACATGCAACAAATTTGTTCTTGTGGCAAAGCTTTACGGGATTAAGTGTACCATGAGAAAAAAGGTGTTCCCTGCTCTAATATATAAGAAAATTATAGTACCTTTGCAGGCCATGTCTTTGCTGTTTCAGATACTGGTAGCATTAAACTTCTTTGCTTTCTGTCTGTGAGGAATGTAATGAATTAAGCTTTGTGTAATTCAGAAGTTATTGTGGTTACATGCATGTGTATATAGTTCAAAAGGTATTGTCTGCTTATTTTTTTCCTTTAGTAGCTTTGTCAGAGAGTAAAAGAAATCCATTTAAACATGTTGTATGTAAAATCCTGCCTTCCTCCAGCTTTAAATGTTATAAATGACTTAATTTAAAAAATGGTGCCCTGGCTTCCAGGAAAAGGCTTCCTGCATCTGCTGTTCAGTGCTGATAAGGATCCAGTTCTTTAGCCTTTTGTTTATCTGAGGAAGTTCCTGTTAGGTGTGTGCACATTCCCCTTTGTTTCCAGGCCTGCCCTCGGTGAGTCAGGCAGAGGAGGAGTTAGGAACAGCATGCTGTTTACTTAGCTGAATCAAGGGGTCTTTTGATGAATGTTTTCATGCAGGTATAGAGATTAGAAATAAAATGGGAAAAGTCTTGGTAGAAAGCATATTGTTGATACCATTTACAAGTACAGTAGAAGAACACTGATTTACACTAGAGATTGGGAAATCTATTGAAAATTATTGAATTTGGGAGATTAGGGAGTGAGAAGAAATATTCCAACTCTTGTTCTCATAGTGTTAAATTATTGTTATACGATGGTTTATTTTCTTTTATCCCCTTGGACGTAGGTTTGTCCCACTTAATTTTGGACATCTAACTTAGGTACCAAGAGGCTAAACTTCTCCACTCAGTGGAGAAACACTGGCACCATTAGGAGGTGTTCAGATGAAAAACAGATCCTGTTCCTTCCTAGAGGAATCTCCTTTTCTTCGTTACATGTTGAATCTCAGACCAGTAAGCTTCTAAGTAAGGCACTTAAATGTAAAGGGGAACAATCGTCTCTTCCTGCAAAAAGTCTGCTAAACTGTCTTTCTAGTGGGTAATGGTTCAGAATAAGCCAGGAATCACACTGAAGCAGTGACTAGAAGCTGTAGGCAAGATATATCTGGTAATTTGAAATACTCTAACTGAACAATATTCTTTACTTGTGTCTGGAGGGCTTGGTGTTGCTGTAAGGCAAACTTCAGCTGACAGGGTTCAGGAATTTATTTTTTTTTAACATGAATTTTCTAATGGTAGTTAGTTACCGTTACTGGTAGTTTTGTGTTTCAGTATATGTTCAGCTATTTTTAAAGTATATTTTATTTAAACCTTAAAATACCCTTTGTATGTTATTGTACAGTTGTATTTGAGACCATAGCAGTTCACTGTGATATTTAAATGGAGAGATGCCACCACACATTTTCAGAGGTTTTGTCTCTTCAGTTAAGGATTCCTGTGAAAGCATATACCCTCTTCCTTGCTCACTTAAAATGATTGTTTCTTACGAAGTTAATAATGTCTACTGATTAAAGTAAAATTCTCTTGTCCAGAGGACAGCTAGCTTGCTGCTGGCCAGAAACAGTAGATCTCCTTAAATGAGAGTTAACTGTTGGAAGAACACCTGCCATCATCACCAAGATACTTTCCCCCAGCTTATAGGAGAGCATAAAAAAGTTCAACAGTTTAATCTTTTCTGAGACTCAACAGCTTGTTGTTCCTTCCTTTTGTGGACTTCATAAATCGTATCGAACTACTGTTCACATACTGGAAAAGTGTGCAATTGTTTGATTAACTTCTTCATTCTTTGTTGTTTTATTTTAGTTATATTACCTGATATAAAAGAGATGTATCAACAAATTACATATGGTATATCATATTTTAACATACTAACCTAAAGGGATAGTAGCTTTTATGAATAACTTGGATAGGTGTACCAAGTCAGCTCCCTGCATCCATGAACACTGATGTGCTTTGTCTGCTTTTCCCTTCAGGCTTTTGAGGATCTTAGCAAATTAATGGAGAAGGTATGTATGGCATGTGTCCTTTGTCCAAGGACACTTACGCTTATTTTCTCAGTTTTAAGCATGCATTTCACTGTTGAGCTGAAAGTTGGCTTATCTGTGTCTTTCTTGATAGGCTAAGGAAATGGTGGAGTTATCCAAGTCAATAGCTAATAAGATTAAAGAAAAACAAGGTGACATCACTGAGGATGAGGTAAATGAATTTTGTTTTAAAGTTAACAGAAATGTTCCTATGTAAAGCAAAAAGCTATCCACTTAATACATGTACTGTTAATAAAAGCCACTTGCTGGTTGGTTGTGTTTTAGTCCTTTATGCTTTGTGTAAAATTTACTTGTTTAGTAATTTTTCTTTTAACACATTTTAAACACAAAGATTTTACTCCTTTTGTATAATTTTTTTTATTTGTTGACCTCTGCCAATCAAAAAAAAATTGTACCAAGTCTTGCCTTCTCTTTGCTAGTAATTGACTTTATTAGTAGTAAATTGATGGATTTTTTCAGCAAGACTGCCTTATACTAATAAAATCAAATACTTTTATAGACCAGAATCATTTACTAGCTGATGTACTTCTAAATTTGTTTTGTTTGCTTCTTTAGACTATTAGGTTCAAGTCCTATCTACTGAGTATGGGTATAGCTAATCCAGTTACTAGGGAAACATACGGATCTGGTACACAGTACCACATGCAACTGGCAAAACAACTAGCTGGAATGCTGCAGACACCATTAGAGGTAAAGTACCTCATTTTGCACCAGCATTTTCTGTGTGTTGCTGAATTTCAATGTGTTTGGCTATAGTGCTGTGTCTCTTTTTTAAAATTTCGGATTTGGCACAGCCTCATATTCAATGGGAGGACTATATATCCTCTTTATGAATAAGAAAGCCTAAATATAAGTAAAAATTTGCAAAATTCTTCTCTTTGCAAAATATCGATGAGATTTAGAAAATTGTAAGAGTGCTTTCTTCTGTTTGAACAGCCCTTCATTCATCCCTTGCTGCAGAAAATGTTTTTTAAAAGAAAGTGAAATGATACTGACTGAAAATACAAGTAATCAGTCTTGAAACTGCTTAAAATTTACATATTTTGCAAGTACAGGGCAGAATTACTAAATAGATTACCTACCCGTAATAATATCTCCTGGTTTAATTTGTCTGAAGCTATTAAAGAGTTCAGGATTCTCACCAAAAAGTTAGATTTCATGTTGCAACTTATAAGGCTATGTTCCTACTAAAACACACACTAATTACAGTATTTTCGTGAATGCTACATGCTGCCTGCTGTGATCAGAATGGAAAACTGAGTTTGTCTGAAAAGTAAAAATGGCAAATTAATCAATAGATTTAATATATTGAAACTCCTTGTTCCTCTTTCATACATTTATTCTATACTTTAAAATCATAGTAATTCACAGTCTTTGGGTGTAGTGTCACTGTTTTGTATTTCAAAATTATTAGCTTAAGATACAGTAATTTACCTCTTTAATTTCCTCCATTCGGACCCATCATTCAGCTGTTTTACCTGTTTTACCTGATTACTCAGTCACATGCAAGTAGAGACTGTTTCCTGGCTTAATGCTTTTTCCCTTACTAGTCTTGTGCTTAACACAGGAACGAGGAGGGATCATGTCGCTCACAGAAGTGTACTGTCTGGTGAACCGTGCACGAGGGTTAGAGGTGAGAAACTACTTTTTTTAAGTATCTTATAAGATGTTCTTCAGTGATAAGGTAATGAAAGAAAAAGGGTAAAAGTGGTCCCTAACAGTTTCTCATTCTACCTGTCTTAACAGCAAGAAGTGATCAGCCCCTTATTAAAATTAGGGATGTTTTACGTTTTTCCTTTCTCCTTTTCTTGTGTGTAATGTTTATGTATCCTTTACAAGTTGTGATAATGGGCACTGCTTTTTATAATACCATGTAAAAGGGAAAATCCATCCTTATCTGGAAAGAAAACTTAAGGGACAAAAACTGCTAAAGAATGGTGAATGTTTTGGGGTTTTTTTACAAAATACAACAGTTCTTTCTATAAACAGGACAAGAAGGATTATTGTGGAACACATAATAAGGGAACAAAAAGGAGCATAGAAGCCAAGAAAATAGACTGCACAATAGGAAGAAAATTAATGATAAGTGTAGCTGGGTGTATTTTATAGCTGTAGTTTCTAAAACTACTTGTTTTGGTGTTATACTGTATACCAGAAATGCAAGCTGTGAATAAATGTGTTTTATTATTTCAATAGTTGCTGTCACCAGAAGATTTAGTAAATGCTTGCAAAATGCTGGAATCACTGAAGTTGCCAATAAGGTAAGAGCTTTACAGATTATTTATAAAACATGGCACTCACAGGTCAGACCATTATGATTTAATGTTTTACCTGTTAAAAAAAATACAACAACAAAAATCTACTTCAAAGTCATACTTTGCTTAAAGGATGCTGCTGTTTGCACCAATATCCACCCTACATCAAAAGACTAGCTTTTAGCTATGGTTCACTTTGCTAGGAAGACATTATTTTTTGCATTTCCAATACGATTTTTTTGGACTGAGAAACCAAGACCAGACATGTGCCCCACTCTTTTTGGTCTCTTCAGATTTTGAAGGTGCTGCTAAGCTTAAGTTCATTTTACAGAATTTGTTTGCGGTTTTTGGACTTTTTTTTGCCTTTTGTAATGTGGATAGGTGTCGATGCATTAGAAAGGTGACCATAGGTGATGTGCAAGGGTTTTTAGTTGTTTTGCCTCTTTTTTGATTTTAGGCTTCGGATATTTGACAGCGGTGTGATGGTGATTGAACTCCAGTCTCATAATGAAGAGGAAATGGTAGCTTCTGCTCTAGAAACAGTAAGTGTACTTCATTTCTTCCAGTATTCTGACCGTGCTAAGGAAAATTAGACACATTAGGTACAAAAACTTCACGTATGGGATTTCCTTTTGGGGTTTTGAAATACAAAATATAACACTTCCATATCTTCTAAGAGTAATACTTAAATCACACCTCTCATCTTCAAAGTTCTGTGCAGGCAATAATCCTAGTCATTACTTTCTCCTTATGCCCCAGCTTGTGTTGCAGGCGTGGCTGCAGTGCCACTTTTGTGTCATTCGGTGGCAGAGAAGATAAGGTGAGGTCTCCCCCTGGTGCTCTGACCCACGTGGGCTCCCAGGATTGCTCAACAACCTGACATTATTGCTTTTCTATTTGGTTGGGTTTTTTTGTTTGTTTGTGTTTTTTGATTGTTTTTTGTTTGTTTTGTTTTTTGTTTGTTTGGGTTTTTGTTTGGTTTTTTTTTGTTTGGTTTTTTTTTGTTTGGGGGTTTTTGTTTTGGTTTTTTTTGTTTGGTTTGGTTTGGGTTTTTTGGTGTGTTTGTTTGTTTG
>VXAU01003670.1:1446002-1542632 GCA_013399695.1 Formicarius rufipectus | reverse complement strand
AAAGGGGGTGGGGCCAGTTCTGCACACACTGTGCCTCACCTAAAAAATCCATTGCGCAGGCTTATCCCAAAATCTTTGTTCGCGAAGTCCAGCCAACAACAACTTTCTCCTGCTTAAATCTTTGAATATATGTTCATATTTGCAATTTCTTTTCTTACAGAAAAATACCTACTCCATTTTAGGGGGTTTCTTCTGATTATTTTTGGTTTCTAAATAATTTTTTGCCTTCAGTAAGACTACTTATCTCATTGAAAGGAAAGACTTTTCTTGATAACAGAGGAGGTTAATTGCAAAAAGTAGCAGTTGGTGGATTTACTATCAAAGTGCCTTTTTTTCTGTTGTTTTCATAATATGAGACTTTGACTCCATGGAAGAATGTAAGGGAGAGGCTCCAAATAAGGAAGGTTAGTCCATAAGGGAATGGGAAGATGAGATCAGACTTGTAGCCAAAAGCACTCTGTACATTCATGTTACTGTATGTTATACATTGAGTTCTGAGAAGAAGTGAAAGGATTCCATGGTGTTTCAGACAGGATAGAGATGTGGCTTTGAATGGCTGGTGAGGACAGGAAATGACACAGACGTCAAAGGAATCCAAAGTCACCCTTGATGGGAGTAGTGGCTTGGGAAGGAGAGATAATTAATCCCCTATTGTATAGCTGACTTCCATTACTCAGATTTCATCACATAGCTTCCTAAAATCTCATGTTAGGACTAATTTAATCTGAGTTTCTGTAAAAGGACTACTGCTGAGAATGATGCACAATAGACCCCCTCCCCACCCAGTTATGTGGGAAGCAGGAAATGGCAACTACATCCGGAATTACAACTTCACTCAAGTGTAAAGCAATGGAGAAATGGATGAATTATTAATTTTTAGGGTAATAAAACATGCTTATCTAGGAAATTCAATGCAGTAATAAGTCTGGACTTCATATCTGGTGTTTATCTATTATTTTAACATCCACGTGTCTCATGTGTGTGAGGAGGTTTCATTTTTGCATGTATAAAGTAGTGTGGTTGAGACAAAGTGGCCAAAGTTTTGACTCCCAAGACTGAATCTGGTTTTTTGTGTCAACTGAATGTGATGGTGGCATTACTTATCCCTCTAATATGTTGAAATAACATGTGAAGGACTAAGGTTTGGGGATTTTCCTATAGGCAATGGGGATATTTTAAATCACTTTAAACTCAAATTCTTTATTTCCACTTGATATGACTTAAATTTCTACACTGATGACCTGCCCTGGATAGATCTTTTATTTCCTCATTTAGGCTTCAGTGTTTGCAGAATCACTTAGTATAGCTGGGCTGTGTAAATACTGATTGTGACAATATACTTCTTTCTGAGCTAAGGGAAGGGGTACCATACACATTTTTTGCAGATCTAATTCTTTTCTCTGTTTCTTTTTTATACTTGGCAATTTTCTCAGTGCACAGAAGAGATGTTTTTAAGGGGCAATACTCATAATTAATGGTGCTTTTTAAAAAGGCAAACAAACTAATTTTCCTCACAAGGGATTTGTTACTAATCTGTCGCTTCTGAAGGCTAGACTTAATTCATTAGCTAAGAGAACTTTGTTCTTTTAATGCCATAGTTTTTTTTATTTGTCTGTTTGGTTTTTGACAGGTGTCTGAAAAGGGTTCTCTCACAGCTGATGAGTTTGCTAAGCTGGTGGGGATGTCCGTTCTTTTAGCCAAAGAAAGGTAAGTAATAATTGCAGTGTTTAATACTTTAATTATCATGTTGTCCTCAAGTAATACGGCACATCTTCCTTTGCTTTTTCTAGGCTGCTTCTTGCTGAAAAGATGGGCCATCTTTGCAGAGATGATTCAGTGGAAGGCTTGAGATTCTACCCAAATTTATTTCTGACACAAAGCTAATGTCACTTGCGTACAGTTTTTCATGTAACGGTTGAACAAGAGAGCAAAGGGCAGAACCCTTCCCAGAACTGCCTTTAAAATTTTAATTTTATTAGTCAACTGCAACAGACATGAACATTGCAATGCTTTACAGTTCTCAGGTATTTGAATTGCTGAATCCTCTTACATGGAACTGAAAGGAAATAGAAATCACAAAGTCAAAAGCATGTCAATTGTCTCAAGTCAACTTGCTCATTTTTCAGGTTTTATTTGATGTGCTCTGTAGTTCCTCATTTCAAGAGAAGTCAGATGAAGATTCCACAAAAGTGAAAGTGGAGAGAATATCCCTGTAGTCTGCCATGAGGGTCAGCGCCCAGAAGACAGGTTACTGCATAATCCAATTTCAGTTTGTTTATGTCTAGAGCAACAAAGCAGACAGATGTATCCGCAGTGATAAGAAAAGTCACTTTGGTGTGTACTGAGGTATAAGGAACAAACCAGTGTAGAATAACCCCTTTTCCCTGAAGTGATGAACAGTTTTCCAAGAGAAGATCTGGGAGTTCTGTACTTTGATACCGAAAAGACCTGCTGCAGTAGAGATCATTGTATGTTATGTGAATCTGGTAATTATGTTTATTTTGTCGTATCTTATGCTAATATCTCAGACAGAAACACTGTTAGCATAGACTTCCTCTCGTCTCTTTCCTTGCCATCTTCCTTCCTGTCAATTTATGTTGCACTTTGGGTGCCCTTCCTCTGTCCTCTCTGTAGCAGAGTGGAGCAGCCTCCTGTCACTCTACAAGACTGTGCTTTTAATTTGCTTGGTTTGTATCTTGTTCTTCTAACAAAAGATCATTTGTTTGTTTCATCAACCTGTTACCTGTTTTGGGGTGACAGTTTGTTTGCTTATCTCCCATCTGTGAAAATTAATATACCTTCGACACTGAAGGCAGGAAGAAGACTATCACCCTGTGTTTAACAGTCACAAGGTGTCATACTGTTTGGTATTCCTCACCCTGTGTTCACAGTGAATGCAATTTTTTAGCTCCGTTTTCTTAACTCCAGTGGAGTTGCTACACTGCTTGAAGATCTGTTGTCATGATAACAGTTAAGTGGATGTTTATGATCCACGTCACCTAAATTTTTGGCATTTTGAAGTGACAATTTTCAATAATAAATCCATTCAAAGTACGGGCAAGGACAACATATAGTAACTGCATTGTGGTTGTAATGGCCAAATCAACCTTAAGAAAAGGTACAAAAAGGCTTTTCATAAGAGCTTGAAAATATTTTCAGAACTATTTCAGTGTTACCATAGCTTAAACATGGGCTAAGAGCCTTCCAATAAGGAGTTAAGTGCAGACATCCCTACAGTTATGATGCCTATGCCTTGTGGGATGCTCATTTAGATCCAGCAATTTGTGTCCTCTTATCCTTGCCAGAGCAAACTCGTACAGTGCTTTCTTTAGGGCAATTTCTTCTGCTCCATGAGGATGCTAAAAGTAATGTACTTGGCACAGCTGAAGGAACCAGTTCCACACTATTCTTACTGTGTTAACCCCCAGTATCATCTCTCTGGGGGACTTAGAGCTTGCTGCTTTTCTTTGTCCTCTCCACAGCCCACCTTGGTGATGTACACCAAGATCACACTTCCAGGGAGGGGCTGAAAAGTGAGAAATTCAGAAGCAAAACACGTTTTTGTGGCAACTCTCTCTTTTGTCTGATACCAAACCTGTCATGGGAGACCAATGGTTTATGGGCCTGAACCTCTCCCCACAAGGGGGCCTGTCTTGTGCAGAAAGAACAAAACCTGAAAGGAAATACCAACTGTAAACTCCCAAGATCTGTTCCTCCAACCTCCAAGTGTTTCATTATCTTAATTAAGCAATAATAATACAGCCTAGTTAGAATAATGGTACCTTCTCGAGATTTTCTTTCCCATGACTTTTCCTTGACCTTTTTTTCTACAGAGAAGAAATCTATTGGGTAGATTGCATAGCTGGTTTATAATTTAAACATACACATGAGAGAATTACTACTAGAAAGTAATAAAATTAAAACATTTTCTTAAATAGGCTGTTGAGTTTTTTTCTTTCTAAATGTTTTAGGCAGCTTTAAAACCTTTACACATCAAAATCTTGTGGTTCCATGGGGCAAGTTTTTAAAGCACAACTAATTTTTGCTGTCTTAGTTTGTACCAAAAAGGTTGCAGGATACTTTGATTCAAGGGTAGAATTAAATGTAATTAAATGCCCTGGTTCTGTTGCTGAGTAGCCTGTAACCCATCCCAGCTAGAATAGTCAAATTATAGATGTCTACACAAGCACCACTTTCCTGAGGGAGCCAGTCTAAGTTCGAGCCAAGCATATATATGTATGTGCTAGCCCTGGGAAGGAGTTTGGCACATCTAAACATTTTCCCCAGCTGCCATACAGCAGAAATCATGTACCTGAAACCATACCGAGAGCCAGCTGTTGGATCAGCAAGAGGAGTGACATGTTTACAGGTGTGTGGTACCATGGTAGTACATCACTGTACTGAACTGTCATTGTCAAGTCCCAGTTCCTCTGGTACTACCAGCAAGAAATCCATTGTCTGTCTTGAAGCAGGGTTCTAGGAGAGTGGGAAATTTAGGAATTACCATTCTTACAAATTATACTAGTTTAATTCAGAGGGTGCATATATGAGCCTTTCCTGTTTTGATTGTTCCTAGGATATTTGTTTCATGATATATGACCATTATCTCATTTTTCCGGGGCTGCACAAATGCATTGTCTCGTGAACAGAAGTCTGTTCAAAAGGTGCTTAGCTTTTTTTGGAGCAGTCTTAAGTGATGATTGTTTTTCATTTGAAAACATGGGCCTTTTTATACCTCTGACAGGAGAACACTCCTCAGGAATCTGTACATCTCTTTCTCCTTTGCCTTTGTTTTTGGGAAAATTATATTCAGCCTATGGAAACACAGATTTAATCTGAACCATATTTCTGAAGTGCAAATTTTCTTTTCCTCTGAAAAGTATGTATGTATGTGTATTTGGAAGTCTTCAGAAGTGTATCTTTAAATAATCATTACTGGGTGCATATTGATTAGCTAAACTCTTTGATTCTCAGTTCTTTTAACAGGACTTTCATGGTTTGTCCAAAGTATTGTCACTGAATTCATGAGGACAGTAGTGGGTGACAGTCCTGGGTGGCAGCCTGTTGTCAGCAGTTGAAGTTCCTTCTTCCTGAAGCCTGGGAGGCTCTCATTTGCAACTGGACAGTTCTTTCAAAACACATGCTGGAAAGACAGGAATGTCCAGTTCAAAATTACTTGTGGATTTGATAAGCAATCATTGTTTTCTCTGAGAGGAACTCCCTCTCCCATGTATTTTCTGTTGAGCTAGATTGATATATCTAACAATTACGTTACTTCTCCTATTCTAGCAGTTCCCATTTCATCCTAATTCTCAGCCCTTCATGTGAAATGCAAAGATCCTGTAGATTCAGGTCATCTTCCACTACAAAGACTTCAACTATCATTTTGTCCTCTAGGGCTGAGCTGAGAGGATATTCTATACATGTCTGTTGGCAACATTTAACTGTATTTTAAGGATTTATTCAAATATAGAGGTCCAAGTGTCTGTCATATCTCCCAGGTAGTTGTCCTGCCCAACAGGCTTGAGAGTAATTTTTCTTTGTGACTTTGAATTAAAGCAGTATTAAAATTTAAAAACAAACAAGCAAATCAAAACACAAAAATTGCAGGAGTGACTTGAAGCAACTTCAGTTTCAGAAAACCCCATGGCCTGGAAGTTCGCATGTGCTCACGAGACGTACACCTGACAGAAACCACCCTATTTCATATCCCTGTTCTAGACCAAAGATCAGGTAGGCTTTTGGGTCTCCTGCTTTCCCACTGGACTGCCAATACTGTGTCTTCAAATTTGTACTGATGAAAGAGCACATTAAACTCTGCTCCGCTATGCTCACATCAGAGCTGGACAGCAAGTTCCAGGCAAAAGGGGCTGGTACTGAGGGAATAGTCACAGCATTATTGTGAATCTAATCCTGCTCTGACCATAAGTCTCAGACTATTCAGATGTTTTGGATTGTTTTGTCAATTCAAACTGTTTTAGGTACTTGAATTATCATCAAAATTATTTCAAGAAGCAAGTGAGGGAATTGATAATCCAAATGCTGTTTCACTGTATTTTAATTGGTGCTCATGTGTCACTTGCTTCACACATGCAGAACACTCAGAGAAACTAAAAGACAAGACTTGTTATTTTATTTTTACCAAAAAAATATTGCAGGAGGATATGTTCTGTGTGAAGTACTGTCTTTTTGCAAAGAACAATAAAAGCAACACAGTTGCACAGAATACATTTGTGTCTGTGGATGGCATGGCATTTGTATGGTGGCTATTTGGTGACTCACTTAATGAAGTAGGTAGAATTCTTTTCAGATGTTGCCTAAATGTAACAGTGTTTGAGATGGCATATGAGGAACGTCTATTCTTTCAGCCAGACTCAGCAGTTGTGTGTGTGTGGCATAATTCTCATGAGTTTCATTTTGCATCGGATGGAGGATTTGAGGTGTGTCCGTAAATTGCAAAGATAGTCTGGCTTGATCCACCCATTAGATGAAAATGGCAAAACTCCCACCGACTTCAAACCCAAATCTTTGTTATGATTATCAAATGGTAACTAGTTAGCAGCTCTGGAAATGGGTGTATTGAGTATGGCTGACTCTTGCAGGAAGAAGGAAGATCTTAAAAGACATTTGGGAGTGAAAATTAAAATGTTTTGGTTTTTCCAGTAGAAATATCAAACCAGGCACAACTGTTGCAAAGTAATTATTTCTGATCTTTCTGCATTCCTATTGTTTTTTTTCCACAGTGCTTTGGGAAAACCCAAGATAAGGATAATTCTTTTTTTTTCCACTGGGACTCTATTTATAGGTTACAAGGCCAGAAGAGACTGTTATGATCATCTCCCTTGACCTCTCGGGTAACAGAAACTGTAGGACTTCCCTTAATTTGTGTTTGAAGTAGAACTCCTCTTTTAAGAACAACAGGAGATTACAACTTCTGGGAAATCCCACTGCAGACCTTGTCAGATTATTCCAGTGACTGTTACCTGTTGGAAAAATATTTTGGGAGTACATGATCAGAGTTTGTTTAGTTTTGGCTTCTGGCCACTGGGCCTTCTATTTACTGAGTGCTTTATTAAGCGTGACTTCCTGTCATGCTTGGTGTCCTGGAACGTAACTGTTTCTTAAATGCAGATAGTTTTGAGTCTTTTTGCCCACCACATTGTCCTTTTTTCTGCTCTTCAAAAGGCTTTCCATAGTTACCTAATAACCACCTTAAGTTGTGAACACCAGCTCTGGGCCAAGGAAAGCTATAGCAAAGGTATTAATTGCAGTATTAATTTGTTCCCCCAGTTTTTATACTCCCACTCATCACACACAGATGGCATGTCTGCAGTATTGAACATGAGCTTGCAACTGTGTTCATGCTCAGTTCACTCCCCATCTAGATACCTCAGATGCAAATATGACTTAGATATCAGGCTTGTGCTGGACTCTCATTCCTGTGGGCATCTAAAGAAAGAGGGAAAGTGGTGTTTAAAGGTGATCTCCTATAAAACTGCTCTAGACTAACTGCACAACTTCCTGGTCGGTGTCCAAAGCTAGACTTTTCCAGAGCACAGCATAAAAACTGTAAGCCTGAGCCATAGTGGGGTTATTAACCAGCAGTGTAGGTGGAAAGGTTCAAGGCTTCATCCAAATAAACCTGCCCTGCGGCTTCCTTGGCAGCTTACAGACATTTTCCTGCAGGTTTGCTTCCTCAAGCGTTGTCCTTCATGTCTATGGTTGTGTGGTTATTTCTCACAGTGACAGATGAAATGTCACTTGATCATCTCCTTATTTTGATACCAAAGCTAACTACTCTATGCAAGTTTTGTGTTTCCTCATAGGAATTTGGTTGAGGTTACATTTCTTGTACATGGTCATAATACTTTCAGGTTGCAAAAGTCTTGTCAAAGTAAGGTGACATTGTTCTCTGCTCCAAATTCACGGGCATCACCATGTACTAACTGTTTTGACAGTGGGAGCTCAAAATTAGCTATCAACTCCGTATGATTCCCAGATCTTTGTAAAGTAATGAGTCCCCAGGAGAGAGTTGCACATCCTGTAAAGCATGTTCTACAGTCTTTGTTCCTAGATGTGTAATTTTATGTGAGCTATATTAAAATAGGTATTGTTTGCTAAAGCCCAGCTTACTCAGAGGTTGTTCAGTGGTAGTGGCTTCTCTTTGGAACTTACCACTCCCCCAATTTGTGTGTTACCCGAAGAATTGATCAGTAATGATTAGATCCTTTTTTAGGTCTCTGATAAAGTTTTAAATTGCTAAAGCCTAATCCATGCTTAAGTCTTCAGGTAAATACATCTTGCATGAAAATTACACATTAAAAGTAGATTTTGAGACCAATTAGTAAACACTTAATAATTTTAAATCATACTGTGCTAATTCTACAGAAGCATCCTTAGTGGAAATGCTGGGGATTACCAAACCAAATATTCTATGGACATATAAAATATTATTATATGGTAACATTGTTCCTTTCATTCACCAAACTTGTAACTTCCTCTAAAATGCATTCTCACCATCTTTTGTTGAGTGGCGTTGGTGATGGTATTCTCTGTTTTCATTATCAGCTCTTCCATCCCTGTGTCTGGAATCAGGGTAAGGTTGACAGTTTAGTATCGGTCAGGGCTGCTCTCTCTTTACAAACCAACCAAATCAATAAATACCCGCAGATGATCCAGTGGTCTGGAACCTCCACAGCATCTCCAGATGAAGCAGCTAGGAAAATAATATTACAACCTATTGGATGCAAGTTTATCCAGAGCTGCTGATTTTAAGTTCTTTAACTGAAGCTGCTCTTATTTTACATTCTCAGGCTTGTATTGGTACAGGAGTTTTTTTGTTACCAACCTGGAACATGGCTTTATCATTTGTCTTCCACCCCAAAACAGAACAGTTTATTGAACATCTGTGTTTCTTTTGCATTCCAATTAACAGGTTTTTCACATAGCGGTAGATCAGTTGAATAGCATCCATTCTTTTGTTTCAAATATACATATTAAAATTAGACAAATCTTTATCATTTGCCATCACTGACTGCAGATCTTATTTTCTTTTAAGTTCTTTACCAGCTTCATGCTTCTAATTTTGAACAATTTCTGATAATTTTACCTTCTATTATTTTTATTAATTTAAATGCCTTTTGTCATTAAATTATTAATATTCCTGTCAGTTCTGTCAGTCCTTCAGACAAGACTGTAGTTTTTCAGGCAGTGCAACCTTTCTCTCTCTCTGTTTTTATATTTTTGTGTGTGTGTGTGTGTGTGTGTGCTTTTTGTTTTGGTTTGGTTTTTTTGGGGTTTTCGTTGTTGTTGTTGTTTGGGTTTGTTTGGGGTTTTTTTGTTTATTTATTATAGTTTTTTATAGCTCCAGAATGCAGAGGTCTCATTTCCAAAGGACATAGTTCAGTTTCTCCCTTGTTTCCAGTGTTCTGAATTTTCCTCTAAACCACCAAATATTTATATTACCGTTTTGGCCCTTACCTTGATCATCCCTAACAGATGACTATCTTGTATCATAGCCAGCACTGCTTTGGGGATTTCAAAATTAATTTTCCTTTGCCAGTGTGGAGAAAGGCAAATAGAGCTTTCTCTGACTTGCTCGCTTCTCTTTCTGAGTCAGGATATTACTACTGCTCCTGTCAGGAAGCTTGAGGTCAATTTCATATCAGCAAGAGGAGACTTTAGCATATTTTACACAGATAGAAATCACACACAATGTCACCCCTCTTCCCCCCTACGCAGAGCAGAGAGGGAATTCGGTAGCCAGCCATTCTGTTTTCACACCTGGTGGTCTGTAGACAATATGCTATTACATGATCTTGTTTTTATGCCAACGGAAGAAAAAGACATTTTCTTCCCAACCCAACTGTGCTGGCAGTGGGGAGAGAGCCACAAACCAACACACCACCTTATGCCCACTGAAAACCACCAACACAGCCAATCTGGTGATAGTGCCCTTCATATAAATACCCTTAACTTGTTCTGGGTAAAATCAAGCAGGTTGGTCTCAGTTCATGGCTGGAGTCAGCATGGCTGCTCTGGCCTGGATGAGCAGGGGGCAGCTGCCCACAGCCCCGACACTGCCCATCACTACATGTGCGTGTGCTTTCTGCACAGCTGCCAGCAGCTGGAAAACACATAAGCCCCTTTTTACAGGCCATGATGCTTTTTCCTGCCCAACCTTCCTGCCATAGCAGTCTTTAAAGTTTCATCCACACAGGCCCCCTCAGCACAGCAGCTACCTGGAGTCTGCGTGCAGGTGGGATCTGTCTGCACACTGCCTGCTTGTTTATTGCCCCAGCAGCTGGTGCTATGGATCAGCAATTAAAGGTCACTCTATATTTGTATCCTTCAGTGACTAAATTAATTTTGTTCTCAATGTTGTGGTTGTGGACCAAATGAGTGTTCGTGTCCTCTCTCTCTCTCCTGTCCCTTCTGTTATTAGTTTCTCACTCTCCAGGGAGACCACCTTTAATGGCAAGGAAATCCAGCATTTTACCCACTGCTAGTCAGATGCCTCAGAGACCAACCCTGTTGAAATATTTTAATGAAAAATATGTTCCCGATGAAACTTGGACGGCATGTTAACAAAGAAAGATCTTAGTCCTCTAGCATCACAGCAGGTATGTTATGTGCCAACATAATCCAGTGTGCTTCAAAGGGTTTAATAAAGTGGCCTGTATGTTTACCCTATGCTCATCCTCTTATTATCTGGGGTCTTTACAATTTCTACCAGGTAATCATAGGGGTGACTTGTGATTTTTAATCACTATTTTTTATATTCTGTCTCCTTTTGGAAGATGAGATGGGCAGGGAGGGGGAATGCAGTGACCTGAACTGCATTGGCTTTATTTTTGGGTTGAAAGTTTAAGCATAATCTCAAGGAAATAAGTTTACTCTGGCAGATAACAAACAAACAAAACAAAACAAAAACACAAACAACAACAACAACAAAAAAAAACTAAAAAAACCAAACCAAAACAAAAAAAACCAACCAAACAAAAAAAACCCAAACAAACAAAGCCTTTTACATCAGGATTGGGAAACAAAAAGATCAAAGATCACTCATAACTCATAAAATACTCTAAGGCCATTGAATCAAAGGCGTGATAGTAAGTGCAAAATACTGCAATACACGTAGAGCATCTTGCCACATGTTCCAGACTCTTTCCTGCTGTGTGGATTTCTTTACTTTCTCCTCTGCATTACAATGGAAAAAAAAGAGATTTTTTTTTTCTTAGTAATTAAATCTTCAAAAGATTGTTTTCACAGAGGAAAAAACCTGGTAATATACTCACCAATGTAAGATTTTTCAGATGTTAAATATAGGCAGTAAGTGAGACTGGAGTTTCAGTCCTGGCACCTGAGCAGATGTTTCAGAGCAGGCAGCCATTCACCTCACTCTCCTCTGAACTCCTCCGTCATCTGGAATCTACTTGTAGTTTTATTTTCTTTATTACCACACGTGATTTATTTCCTGTTTCATTCAAACCAAACCCAGTACCACAGTCTGTCCACTTGGAGCTCCTGGCACAACTGTGCAACTCTGCACCTCTGCTCCTGCACAGTGGCAGTGCCTGGAGCTGAATTCCTGCTGCCAGAGTCACATAGAGCAGGACTGGGCACGGGAAGCTCCTAAGCATCCGAAGGAAGGGTTGAGCAATCTCACCACAAGACACAACAGATCATGTAGCCGCAAGTCTCTGGTGGCAAAATGCAGCATCCTTGACAGGCTGGATACACACACGTGTGTATCCCTTGCCCTCCAAAACATCAAATAAAGCCTTAGACACCAAAAGACAGATTAGCACAAAACTGTACAGACCTGTATTAAAACAAACCAGGAGAATATTAAGAATTTTAATGGTTCAAGTCAAAATGTTTAAAAACCAGCATAGGCATTTTTTATGATAAATGAATAGTTCACTTTTTGCTGTCCAGAATGCAGTCCGAGTCCCTCCGTGTTTATCGTGCTCTCCCGAAGGGTTTTGTGAGTTCTGCAGATGGCAGTGTGTCTGTGAAGCATTAACCACCGCAGACCCCAGCGAGCACACGCAGAAGGGTTTCAGCGCAGGTTAATCAGCTCCAAGGGACAGCAGTGGCCAGCAACCCTAACCATCTGGACTCAATGTTCACTGGGGGCAGCGATTCCGGGGTTGCCCGGAAATTGTACGTTCTTGGTTATATAGATGATACAAGTTAACAGGTAGGGACGCTTTATTCTGTTTTTAACTTTGTGCACAAAAACCTGACAATTACTTCCTCTTCGGCTTTTATGTCATGCCCACATTTATTGTAAATGACTTAGGGGAAACAGGAAGACTCCTTACATGTAACAGTGGCTGATTTAAGTGCTCCTTGAAATCTGTTCATAGCTTTGTGGGCATGTGGGTATCCATTGGTCCATATTTAAATCACAGACTTCATGTCAATGAAAGAAATTTACATCATAAATAAATTTATGAGTGTTGCATAAAAACAGATGGGAAAGGTTTTGCCTTTTTTTTTTTTTAAAGAAATACCTGCAAGTGGATAGTTTTATTATGTAACAACAGTCCCTGAACATTATCTATAAACATTGGACATGACAAATGCCTATGCTTCGGCTGCATGTTGGGCACATTAAGGAGCTGGTGCTGCTCTTTGTCATTTGATGTTCTGTCTTCACCACTGAAGGCTGACTTGCTGACTCTGGAGAACAGCCTTCTGCCTGTCTGCTACTCTTCATAGGTCAACAATCAGCACCAAGGTACAGGTTTTGAGCCTGGGCAGGTGCCCAGTGGCAGGGGAGTGATTGTCAGAGAATATGCTGAGATGGAAGGGACCCACAATGATAATCGAGTCCAGCTCCTGGCCCTGCACAGGACACCCCAAGAGTCACACCGTGTGCCTGAGAGGTTTTTCCAAATGCTTCTTGAACTCTGGCAGGCTTCTTGTTGTGACTACTTCCCTGGGGAGCCTGTTCCAGTGCCCAACCACACACTGGGTGAAGAACCTTCATCTAACATCCAACCTAAACATCCCACGACACAACTTCAGGCCATTCCCTTGAGTGCTGTCACTGGTTACCGCAGACAAGAGATCAGTGCCTGACCATTCTTTTCCCCCCACAAGGAAGTTATCTACTGCGATGAGCTGTCCCCTCAGTCTCCTCCTCTCCAGGCTGAACACACCAAGTCGCCTCCGCCGCTTCTCGTATGGCTGCGATGCAAACCGCACCGCACCGCGCCGCACCCTGAGCGGGGACCAGCCGGGGCACGGGGCAGCTCCCCCACCTCCGCAGGCCGCCCCCTCGCACAGGGGCTTGGCGGGGCGTGCGAGGGCGGCCCGGGCAGGGCAGGGCAGGGCAGGGTAGGGCTGGGCAGCACCGCCAGGAGGGCGGGCTCCCCTCGCTCGGCGCCCGCGCCCCGCTGACAGCAGCGCCGCCATTCAGCGCTCCGAGCGCCCGGGGCAGCCCCGGCGGCGTCTCCTCCGCGGGCAGGACCTCTCTCTGGTGGGCAGGACCTCTCCCCGGCGGGCAGCGGCGTGGAGGTGAGCTCGGGGCGGGCGGAGGAGCAGCCGAGCGCCGGGCGTGCTCCGTGTGGCCGCGGGGCTGGCGAGGTGGGAGCCCCGACGACACGGCGGGGCAGGGCAGGGCAGGGCAGAGCCCGTCGGTGGGTGCGAGCGGCGCTGGGGGATTCTAAAAGCACCCCCGTGACTGCAGGTCCTGGTTCTGCCCCTACTCGTCCCCTCCGGATCGTGCCTGTGGTCGCCTGTGTGCCCGCGGCACGGGTTGTCCCGCCCGGAGCTCCGGTGCTCCAGCGCTCCCGAGGTGCGGGAGCACCGGCATCCGGAGTGACTGCACTGCTTTGTCACCAGAGTCCGTGGTGAGTGGGTTTAATTTTAGTATTTTTCACTATATGTGGTGATTTCGACTTTGCATCAGTCGCTGGAGCAGTCAAAATCGTGTGAGTACATGGCAGAACCAGGGGAATGCATAGGAGAAAGCGTCCCAATTCTCTCTTTAACACTGATACTTCATGATATTTCAGACCTGCTTCTCAAACGTACTTCTGATTGTTTCAGTTGTGCAATATATATTCGCTATACTACGATCTTTAAAATAAAGGGGAATTCCAGAAACAGGGGACAATATATATTTTAAAAACTCTAGAGAGGGAGGGAAAGAATGGATGACTGCATTCCTTCCCTTATGCCATAAGGCCTGATCTAGCATATTTAATTCTTTGCATTCTTTATTTACTATTGCTTGGACACCTTCACAAATCTCATTATGCTTAATAAACTTATTTTCACTAGCACAGTTTCCAAAGTAATATCATTCATATAAGTAATATTCATATATTCTATCTGTTGTAAGCCAGTTTCAATGGACAGATGTTCCTGACCAGCTAGCTCTTGAATTGCTGAATTATTATCAAAAGGAGCTGAGGAATCATAGGATTTGGTGAAATCTGATTCCAAATGTTAATGAAAATAGGTTTTACCGGCTAATTACTGTCTTTCTTTCTTGCACACAGAGGATCTGATGCTGTCAGCTTCAGCCTAGTGAATTTTGGTGCATAATTTTAATAAAGTCATTATCTGATAACAATGTAAAATTATTGGATGTGTAAATAAGAATGAAAGATGCCTTTGAGGATGTCAGCTCTATCCCCCTGCTGTGGCAGACATCGCATAGATACTTTTCTGGCCAAGCTCAATATCTTCTGAGAAGTGGCATATTTTTGGCATTGACCACTCTGACTGGTCAGCAGTGATTATATTTTGATAAAATGTGATGCATACTTGAGGTGTTCGCTCTTTAATGTCAAAGCAGGAAGATTATATAGGAAGTTTTGAAATTCTCAGCAGGGGGTAACACTTCAATAGCTGCCTAATCCCATTGCAATAAGCATATGCTGGTTGAAAATAATTAATCTCTTTCCTGCCATAAAGATAAAATACCTTAAATTTGAGGAAATGTTGCAGATACACATTTTTTTTTGCTGTTTTTGCTGCTTGTGAAATATAGGGACTTTCAGGCTTTTTGGTCTCTAGCCTAATTTACTATCAGCCTCTCATGCATAGCCAGAATTGTGCAGGTTGCAAATACAACCAAAAAATGTTCACTAATGGACAGTGATTAAGGAATCTCTTTTGCATATGGGATTCCCCCCCTCCCTGCATTCTGTCACCATTTTTCTTGCTTTAAATTCCAGTAAATATCTTTATTTTTCTAACAGCAGCACTTGAGATGGCTGGCTAGCTGCTTGCTGGGCCTGTCAGGGTGTCTAGGATAGGTGCTGGGTGCTTGGGGCAGTGCTCAGGGGGTAGGCAGCTTTGCTCCAGGAGCATCACTTCTCAACCTGACTGACACCCCTCCACACACCCAATTACTCCTTCCCCAACCTCTTCTCCTACCTTCCTCTCATGTGTGCCCTAAGTTATGGGAGATTCTGTCCCATGGCTGGATCAACCTTCACTTGGAGCTGTGGGATCTGAGGGACAAGGAGAGACCACGGCTGTACTTGGAAGAGAGATGAGCAGAGACAGGCCTGTTACTGGAGGATTGGGCTGGGGCAGAGAAGGGCCCAGCTCTTGCTGGGGGGTTGCAAAGAGGAGGAGGAGGAGGACTGGAGGTGCTCATTAGGTAGGGTGAAATATGGGATCTACCAGTGGCACTTCCCTTTGCATGAAAGAGGCTTCAGAGCAAAGAGGTTTTGAGTACCGTGGGCTTGTGTTAGTAAACTCAGTGCTTGATCATGGAGTACCTGATTAATTCCTGATGTCACTTTCCAGCTGGAAGGTTCATTTGCCTCTCCTCTCCCTTATGAAGGGGGGATAGGCAGTGAATGCTGCTATACTGTTGCAGCTGACGAAGGTGGTAACTGCTCAATCAGCAGGTGACAGCTCTCAGGTGTGTCTGGTTTCTGAAATGTCATGTCTGCGCTGTGGCCTTGGATACTGCTGCAAAAGGTACTGGGTGTAATAAGTGAGAATGGCTTAGGATTTGTGGTTGATTTGGTCTAGTTTAAGAGTTTTTTGTAAAACCAAGATGATCACAAAATACTGTGTTATTTGAATGATGTAGAGAAGTATTTGAACAGATTAGTATATGTGATTCCAATAGACAGCGTATATAACCTTTACTTATTTGCAAAAAATACCTTAAATAAAATTTCAAATTTCATGTTTGGCTCTTAAGCAGTTCGTGGCACTGTAGTGCCTGCAAGCCTCACAAGTTGATGTGAACTTATACTGGTAATAGCCATACCAGACAGTGAGGTACTGTCTCCAGTGGAGAGCTATGCCACAGGAAAACTGAGTGATGTGTCCAGGATCGCACAGGAAATCTGTTGTAGAGCAGCAACTCAAAGTTTTCCCGTGTCATTTGCGTTACACATAAGCCTCTTGGTCTTCATTTCCAAGGCGCTTTATGGCTTATGCCTTCCTCATCTGTCATTGCAAATTCCCTTTGGAGGGGAAGTCTTCCACTTCCAATCAGTCCATTACACCATCTCTTGGAAGAAGAAAGCATCTTTTTATGTTGCTGTGCTTCTGCTGCATGTCACACAATAGAGCCTCAGTTCATGCTTGTCTATGAGAGCAATAAATTAAAAAAGCCAATTATTTGAAGTCTGATAGCCTTCTCTGTTCAATTATTTTTCATCTCATTAAGTTAATGAACTTGTCGTAGAAGGTCTGAATGGAGTAGAAACCATTTTAGATGCTCTGCCTGCCTCAAAATCAAAATTTTATGTTGAGTATGAAAAGGGGAAAAATAACAGAGTGGGGAAGAAAGATGTGGAGAGTTTGGAAGAAGACCTAAAAATGAGAAGAAATCTAGAAAGAAGTTGGCTTAGGGAAGGCTAAGAGGAGAGGGGAAAATTATGAACTGAGGTTAGAGGTTGTATAAGGCCTGTCCAAAGCTAAGATGAGGGAAAAGAAGGGAAAACTGAAGGAGAGGAGAGGAACAACCTGGTGCAGAAAGAGTGGAGAAGGAGAGGTGCAATACTACACAAGAAATGGGCCAGCAATCCTTGCATTTAGAAGTGCTATTAGAATTGAGCGAGCAAAGGTTCAAAAACTCAGGGAGGCTTCATGGAGAGACTTTAATTTTAGCTTTGTTCAAAGGCAGGGCTGCATTGCAGTTGGTAGCTTAAAGTAGCTGTGTGTGTGCAAGGTGGGGGAGTTCCTGCTGCAATCCAGTGATGGGAGGGGTGTGCAGAGGGTGAAGTAGCCCCGGGCTAGGCTTCCCAAGGTACCCGATTTCACTAACTGGAAGTTAGTTTTGGTACCATTTCAAATACTCCAGTTCTAGCCTGTGTGTTGCCCACGTTGCATGCTGGAGTTTTTTCCCAAGTGAGGCAAGGTAACACAGAAGGAAGGGTGAGAAGGAAGGAGGTTTTGGTCTGATGAATGATTGGTGTTACCAAAACACCCAAGGGCTCTGGTGCTGGGCTCCATCCACAGGCTTGGTTAGAAAGAGTCTCTGTCTTGAAAAGTCTGCTCTATAAATACAGAGAGTGAAAGATGGGGTGGGAAGGAGGGGAGCAGATTAATGCTGTAGTTTGCTGACATCATATGTCTGGCAGTGGCAGGAGTAGGAGCAGAAGTCAGGTCTGGTCCCTGTGCCTCCTGCTGGCACCCTGTCTCGTGAACCGTGCTGCTTTTTCCTCAGTTGGGCTGATGTGCAAACTAAGATGTAAGGCAACTGCCTCCCTCAAGAGTGCTCTCCCACACAGGCTTTTTCCTTTCTTCCTGGGGCTTTATTCTCCCTCCCATAACTTCATTTCCTCTGTGCAGTGTGTCACTCTTTAGACTGAGATTAGGCTTATTTGAATTTCACCTGCCAGTCTGTGACTCCCTGAAAGAAGTATTTGTAAAAGCCATTTGAAAAACACAAACCCAGGAAAGTTATAAATGGAAAGGATCCATTAAGTCATCCTGCACAATCACAGTTGTGGCCCACAAGATAGTTTTCCCCCTCTATTTCAGGGCAGTTTACAGCAGTGCCACATAACTTCTGTTTTCCTGGAGTAGTTACACTAGAGGCCAAGGCATCTATTGCAATTTTTTTTTTTTTTTTTTAATGAAACCTGCTTTTTCTTCCTTGGGCTGCCTTGATTCTTTGTTTTGATTGACTGATTAATGATCAGTAGAGGCCAGGAATGCTGTCCTTGATGTGATGCTGTGCCTGCTGCCGGTAGCCCAGGGCAGTTATGGAGCAGCAGCTCCAGGAAGAGGACTGGGTCTCCACCGCCCTCTGCTAGCAGCCTGCCCCTGTCTTGAGGCATTAGGCTTGTCTTCCTGTAATTTACAGTGTAGCAAGTGAAATTGTGGGTGGTGACGGTATCACTGTCCCTATCTAATGCTTTCTGGAGCCTTGTCAAGTTTGTGGCCGGATGATGATTATTCCTTTCAGATACATACAGCTATTATTGTGATGGGCTTTTACTGAGCAGGGCCATGCTGTTAGTCTCTTCTTAGAAATTGTTCTCTCAAGCTACTTGGCACAGAGAGCAGTTCAAAACGCTTTCAGATAACACGTCTGCTGCCTCTTAGTTCAACAAGTTGACCAACGCAATTGTTGAAGTATGTAATTTGTGATTCCTAAAGACTTACCTGATCTTTACTGTACTTGGTTCCTATGTTTTACCTTTATTCTCCACAGTTTTGCTTGTTCCTAACTGCTGCCTGCTCCAGTGCCAGATTTCTCTCATTAAAAAGTTGTAAACTTAATGGATCAAGACCTTTCTTGCATGTTTGTGTGATGGTGAGCACAGTGAGGCTGACATGCAAGTGCTCCTCTGAAACACAGAAGAGCAATTCTTGTATTTTGAGATTGGCCTCTGAGTTAGAACATCTTTTTCTAGATTCCCTCATACTTATGTTTCTGAAGACAACTGTTTTGTTTTGCTCCTATCATTGTGCTCCCAGCTGTTTTATCTAATTGTTATGAGACTCATAAAGGCTGGTTTAAACCATATGGACATAAAATGGGAAAATTGCCAAAAAGAACTCTATGTTGGCTTAGCCAAGGCTGCAGAGAATGTGAACTTAAAAAATTATGGAGGGAAAAGTGGAGACTAGCACCTTCTTCATCTGATCAGACTAAATGACATAAAAGGCAGTTATAGATCTTTTATAAATCTAGTAAGAACAGTAAATATATTACTACCTGAATAGCAGAGGAGCTTGAGGACCAAAAAAGTAGTTTGCTGCTGAGCTGCTTTCATGCTTGAAAGCAGTTGACAGTAAGCGATATGAATTGTGCAGCAGCAATAAATCTCCAGTATAGGTATGTGCTGAGATCAGAGCTATATTTTGTATAAAATCCTCATTGTTTTGCTATTGTTAGCTGTGGTCTTAATGTAAGACACGCACAGCAGCAGTTACTACAGTGCAAAGATAATACTGTTGTCACCTGTCTGTTGTTGTGGCTCAGGAGCTGGCATTTCAGGAGGAAAAATATATTGTACAGTGAATTGTAGTTATGCTTATTCAGATCCACTGATACAGTGTTAGTAATTTGTAAGTAGGTGGGAGAGAAATACTGATTAATAACATTGTTTTTTGTTTTTTGCTTTTTTCTTGTTAGTGGGATGTCTTTCTTCTTGTATTTTAAGAAGCGAAGTTAACACAGCTGT
This sequence comes from Formicarius rufipectus, assembly GCA_013399695.1. NCBI lineage: Eukaryota > Metazoa > Chordata > Aves > Passeriformes > Formicariidae > Formicarius > Formicarius rufipectus. Next base: position 1,523,001 of record VXAU01003670.1, on the reverse strand, counting down.
AATTTTTTAACTTCTAGGTGTTCTTGGAAAACATACTGGCACTTTGGAGCTGAAGAAGGACATGAGGAGTAAAAGGACCTGGGATCCCACTGGTCAGAATGAAACAGATGTTGAAAGATTTTTCAAATCTATTGTTGGTAGTGCTCTGTGATTACGGTGAGTATTAGAACTGTCAAGGGAAACCTGCTCTATGTGCATTCACAAGGTAGTTTTGGATTTATGTTTCCAAGTGATCTGTTGAAGTCAGGTGCTACAGAAGCTACCACTGATATGCACAGAAGTTAGATCTTATGCAATATTTAGGTGGAAAATGCAACTTGTATAAACTTGCAGGAACCTTTCCTGCTGTAAATTTGCTCAGGGAATTAAACAAGACAAATGAACAGATTTATGTGGGAATCAAGGGACTGGCTGTGACAGAAGCATCAAGTAGAACTCTACTTTCTTGTAAAACTCCCATTTTGTAATAATTATGGAATGTCATGGAAAATAGGCCTGTTTTAGATATCCATACTAGGATGGGCAGAAGTGACCACACAACTACCTGTTTCTCTCCATAACTAGGAAAGGTACCTATAGGGTTGGCTGAGATGAAATCATCTACAGTATAGGTAACCTTCTATGGCCAAGTGAGCTCCCACCTGATGGACCTAAGCTGCTTATTAGAGAGCTTTTGAGAGCAACAGAAGTGTTCTTTCTTCTGACAGAATAAGAAGCCAAAGGATGGTATTCACATTCATTCAATCTTAGTCACATAAAACTAGGCAGGTAGTCAATCAGTCTCATTTGAGTAGTCCATGTACAAATCAGCACATACTGAAAGCAGCTCCTATCTATCTGCAACTGAGGTGTAGAATGAAAAAGCACTTCCTTCTCACCTTCAGCTGCCAAAGAGGGAGGTTAGACATCTTAAATTTAAGTCAGACAACTGCAAGATGTCTACCTTTCTGTAAATGTAGTAAGTAGGAAGTAGATTTGCAAAGGGAATTAATTCTTTATTGCACAGTGAATTATAAATTTTGAAAATGGGATTTTTAATTCCAAAAACCCCCTATGTTTTAGAAAATTACATTCCTACTGTAAAAGCAGGTGGTGTTCTGACAAGCTGCAGTACATTGTCGAACCACACTGAAGGATTAAACCATGAACTACTGAAATGTCTGCAACATGGAAAAAGTGGGAAAAGCAGTGGTTAATCCCCACTTATGGAATGAGCTGTGGTAGCAGATAATTCCTGCACCGAACAGCTGAAGATGTCTTATGAAGGAGAGAAATGGACAAAAAAATGTATGAAGATTGCTCTCCATGTGTGAGAAAAATCTAATTAATGACTGAATACTAAGTATGGTACTAATGCCTCTGTGCTTGCTTCATCTCTGCTCTAGAACAAGGGGTCACTAGAAGATATGACCTGAGGATTTATTCTCAGAAAAGATGGTAAAATAATTGCCATCTTTTAGATTAATTTATTTCCAGTAGAAGTGGAGAACTTGTCTATGGCTTTGAGTACCACTTCTTGCTTTAAAAAGACAAAGTTTCCCAGCCCAGTTAGGAATACTGCATTGAATGGGTAACATAGGGCAAGTGTTACACTCACTGAAGGCAAGAAGTGAGACAAATGATTGCAATATCCACTGGTTCTTGGTGAGCTGGTCCTGGAGTCCCTCACCACTGGTTGACTCAGAGGTAAAAGCTATTATTCCTGAACTTTATAGAGCGTGGTACAGTATGTAATTACAAGGTGCAGTTAATGAGCTAAATCCTTGCTGCAGACTCTGGGTGCATCAACTTTTGCCATATTTCCAGTTAAAAGACAGACTATAATTCAGAAAATTACTTCCATACAGTTCTGCATATACACATCTTTGAGTATCACATGTATACGTACTTTCTGGATAACTATTTCACTCATATAGTTCTCTGTTTCAGACCAAGACTAATTTTTAAACCATCCAGTGTGCTCTGGAAAATTACTGTAGTGCTAAAAAAAGCCCTAACATGCAATAAAACAGTATTCTCTTTTCTTATCAGTTTTGCTGATGTTTTTAGTCTTAGCTCTGTGCTACTGGTGGCTGACAAGTCAACAGCACAAGTTGGCTTAAACACACTTAAAAATAAATAAGTATCTGAATAGCACCCTCAAGTAATTCTTATTGCTCTTCATTAACAACAATGATTTTTCTTTTGATCTTTCTAAGCATGAGTTCTTACAAAGATTCCTCTGGCAGGTTGTTGAGCTCACATCCAGTCTTATTTCAGTGGGAGACCATTGCAATGACAATGGAAAATACAGTTCTGTATATTTCAGTGCCAAATGCATTGAAATCTGCCCCTGACTGGCTGTCCAATCAATTGGGACTAAATTTTGGCACCTGAGACAGTCATGGGCAAATAGTAGGTTGGAGGGCAGCTGAAAGAATTTGTGGTGGAAGCTGGCTGCTTCTATCTGGTCCCTTTCAGAGCATCGTGAAAAACTGCTAAGTGGGCTGTCCAAGACTGTGAAGTTCTTGTGCTATTTACCAAACATTGGAGAAAAGATGCTATGAACTGGAGTGCACCAGTCAGAGCTCTCTTCAGTGCCATAATATTGTCCTCTAGTAATGCTCAATTTCCTCATTTCCTAAGTGATCTGCATTGATGGAAACCACATGACAGTCCCTTGCCCTCCCTCCAGTCCTCAGACGCACATACCAAGTGTTGCATGTTGTCCTCAGCCATTCCAAATAAAAAAACAGTGCAAGAGAGTCAGGACAGATGTAAAAGAGAGTAAGGACAGTAAAGCAGTAGGTACAAACATCAGTGCTTTTCATTACTATCACTTGAATTTATTGCTGTAAAGTTTAAAGCTTAGAAGTTAAATTTTTCGTGCTGCGTTTTTGCCGTGGTCTGATTTCTTTTCCCTTATACTATTTCAGGTAAGTTGAATCTAGTCAATTCCTTTATAGAGAAACGCATCACTGTCATTTCTAGAGAAATTGCCCACTATCAAATAAACAAAATGCTAGCAACTTGCAACCACTTCACTGGGAAATCTGATACATCTGTGAGAGCTTCATCTTTGCTGGAGTGCTTGCAGTGGCCAGGTACACGCTTTCTGCTGTCCTTACGAAGAGTTGTCTAGATCTGGTACAGATCTAAATCCTTGCAGATGAGGTTCTCTGAAGGGTCAAGTGTGCCCCAACTCCCACTGACTCCTCTTGCCAGCCCCACACAACACTGTGCATGCTACAGCCCTGGACAACAGAGCTCCCCAACACTGTCCAACACCAGAGTTGATTGTCCCGTGCTTCCTGGTGTCATGCCAGCAGTGAGCAAGGGAGTTGGGAGTGTGCTAGAGTTAACTGCAGGGCCAAGGAGCAGTAGAAGGTAAAAGCTATTGGGTAAAGAGATGAGGGCAGGAATTTGGAGGACTGTGGTAGCATAATTGCCTAAGACTAGTACCCAAGAGATACTGGTAGTGGATGATGGTAGGAGCAGGGCTGTAAAATATGAGTAGGCATACATGACAGAACCAAAACATGAAGAGCAAGGAGAAGGTGTTGCTGGGCATTTGACAGAGATATTTTTCACAGGCATTTAGAGTCTTTTTCTTACATCTGAGTGTCCAAGTTGAGATAAGGTTTTCTGGGGTGCTGTGTGCTTGCCACAACTGAGATCAATGGGATCCTTCTTCTGACATCTGAGGGACCATTACATTTAAAATCAGGTCCTGGATTTCACAGGGCATCCACAATTAGTTGATATCTGACAGTTTTCACCTTTGTGCCTGTGCCTTGGTTCTTAACACACTAAACAAGAAGGGTGACATCCTCTCATCTTTCAGGGATTTTGCAAGTACAAACTCATTAATATTTCTAATGCACTAATATACTATAAGAGCACAATAGGAGAGTCCATGGGGGAGATGAATAATTCTGTGTTATCAGGATGGATTTTGGATGGTGTGCAGTCAATAATACATAGGACCACCCATGGAAAAATGAGAACAAAAGAGCCTTCTGGTAATGAGCACCATCCATCTGCCAAATGAGGCAGTGTCTTGTGGAAATGCAAATGAAAGACTGAGTACATATATGTAAGAGTATATGCATGATTTATATGTGTAAGGCTGTGCGGGCCACCTTTATTTGGACTTATGTATGTGGTTGGAGCTCATTATTTTAAGGACATGTTATAGCTGGTGGCAAATAATAGGCTCTTTTTTTTTCTACTGCACACTGTACTCCACCCTGATGTAAATGTCTATAGCCAGTCAGATGAATTTCTTCCTGAAAATTTTCCCTGCTGAGACAAAAGTGAATCCAAGGTGACTAACTCAAATTGAAGCTCAGAGTGGTAGGCGTCTAATATTATATGAGATGAATCCTGCTACTCCTGACTGCCGAGTGCTTGCCTTGGCAGTTGCAGTGTTTTTCCAGCAAAGCTTTCTTTGAGGTAATCTTAAGACATGTGTAACAGATTTAACAAGTCAGAGTATTGTTAGTTGATACTACTTATGAAAGGATTGCTTTAAATGAAATTTTACACTTCCATGGAACCTTCCATCCAAGACTCAGAAGACTTTTCCCAGACAATTAAATAAAGATGTCTCACAGTGCATTCTGTATCTGGAATAGATGTAGATAGTTCCCATTTTTCAGATAACCTTTGTCTGAATTCCTTACGTTTCAAGCAACACAGAGAAGCTAGCTGAGCTAAGAACGGAAATGTGATCTTCCCAATTCGTTGCTTTAGATATCACTAGTTACAGCCTGTCTCTCAGGATAATTTGGCAACTTGCACAAACATGGTCATGCAAGAAGTGAATTTGAAAAGACTGAGCCATTTATAATGAAATGATGTCATTTAGACATGTTGCACCACATCTGAGACAAGAAAAGTGCTGCAGTCACCATCACTGTTATTCTCAGCTCTTTCACTCAAGTGTCTGCAATGCAAATGAGCAAAATGAAAGATTCATAAGACAGAGAAAGAGAAGAGGCTTCAAAAAGCATCATGCAGACTTTCTATTTTATTTAATGTGGGGGACATTTTTCATGCTTTTGTACTAAGAAACCACTGTCCTTTTTATGCTAAATTAGAACTAAAGTAAGTGGGAAAACAGCTGGGCTCTGTGAAGTGGACTTTAAGAATCTGTAAGTGAAAGAAGTTGAGAATTTTGAGAATCTATCAGGATAAATTAAGTTTTCTGTGAATCTTTTGGGTGGTTTGTGGTTTGCTCTTTAAAATACTCTTTTCTACCTGCCTGAACATGTTAACTGCAGTGGACTTTGAGCTGATCCAAACCACATCACTGCACAAAGGCAAGGTGTTGAGCTCTAACTGCTATAGCTGGGACTTTTTTCTTTCTTTTTTTTTTTTTTTAATTAACTGAATCACTTGAAAAAAGATGGAGAACCACTTTTTGATATCCATTTATTTGAATACTTGTTTGCTTCTATCAGGTAGATAAACAATCAGCTGTCTGTTTAGTTCTTAATACTGTTGTGAAATTGTTTTCCTTTCAGTTCTCGGCGAAGTGGAGTATCTCCTGTTGGAGCGCTCGGGTCATGTAGCCTTCAGCAATGACACAGTGTCTGTGGAATATCAGTACTACAGTGGTGGTAATGTGACAGCAGAGCATGTGTCCATCCTTTTGCTGGATGCCAGCACCAACAAGATAATTGCAAGAAAACAGCTTCCAGCAAATCAGTCCCAGGGGATGGTGGAGTTTGAGTGTTTTCATTTCAAGAGTGCTGGTGACTTCTTGTTCAGAATGGTCTCCCCCAGTGATAACAGCAGTGCTTCCCAGTGGAGCAGAAGCAGCATGTCCACCCTCCATGTGGAATGGCCTGTATTTCACATTGATTTGAACAGGAGCTCAGAGGTGCTTGGGAGCTCCCTTCAAGTTGGACTTTTTACAAATGAGCAGTTGTGTGCCATGAACAAGACTGTGGTTTCACTGGATGTGATATTCACCAGCACCCTTTATGAATTCAGAAGAGTAAGCTCTGATGAGACTCTGGGCATTAGAACTAGCAAAGGAATTCCACTCTCTAGGTCCCAGTGGATAGAGTTTGATTGTCCACCTATTGGTCAAGAAATATACATAACTGTGTTACTCAAATCCTTAGAAACACAGTCCATCATTGCCTCCATAGGACCTGTAGATCTCTTCCACAAATTTGGATGCAGACTGGTTGTGGCAGCAGAAGCCACATGCAAAACTTTGGTTCAAGTATTTGTAGTTTCTCCACCATGCACTTCTATCAGTGGAAAAATTGTCGTATATAAAGAGGCTCTCAAGCATCCAAATCAAAGAACAACTTGGCTGTATGAAAACCCCCTTCACCCAGGAGACAACAGGACAGAATTTAACTGCACTTTGTTTGATGTGGGGAAGAACAAATACTGCTTTGACCTCTTAAATTTCTCAAACCGAAGCTATTTCCCAACCAGAGTTAAGGAGTGTATGATGATCCAAAGGAATACGGGTTTGTACTGATGTTTTTCCTCTTTTAGCCAAAATCAGCACTCTTCCCAGCCAGCGTGGATAATGATAAATAGGTTTGATTGTGGTGCCTCTTATTTAGGTCTTCTATACCAGACAAAATAGTTGTAATATCATATGCAGGTGGGAACAAGATAGATTGTTATGTAGGGGAATACCCAAGGACATTTAGTAACAAGTGCCACTGTGGTAGCCTAAAGCTGCACTAAGTTAACACTAAGTACCAACCAAAACCATTTAGGACATTCTGAATGATGCATAAATATAGTATGGCTGAAAATGAAACTTGTCCCTCTCAGTGAGGTAAAAAGCTACTGCCATAGATCTGGCCCGCTGAGGACTCTAAAGTCAATCTTACTTACATCTAAATGTCTGAAAGCTGAGAGTCCAGCATTAAGCAGTTGTCTAGATTTTTAGTGAAGAGGCGTCTCATAAGGCTGATTCATGAGTATACAAAATACATGGGCTGAATCCTTACCTAGATGTCTTTTTCTCTAGCCTATGTGCTGTAGAGGTTTATAGCCCTACCTGCACTAATTTTGGTGAGATGAATCAGGACTTGGATACAGTGAAATACACTGTCATGTCACTTGGACAGCTTGCAGGTTTTTCAAGCAGTTTTTCAAAATGTGTCTGCTGCTTAGAACAGACAAGGATGCATTTTCTGATCTGTCTGGTCCCCTGGCAGATCATGGTTTACGTTCATATAGCTAAACATTTCCTTAAAGGAAAGATTAGAATCATATAAGCTGCCAGCTGGGGACAGTCTGTGATCTATATAACGATTTGGACTATGATCAGGCATGGTTTGGGAGAGTGCTGGTTGGCAGAAGCCAAAACCATGTCCAGGAGTATGAATGATCGTGTCTGAGTGATCATAGTTAAGTACACAAGCAGAGCTCGAGCCCATTCCTTAGCCCTGTTTCAAACCTTTCTCTACATTCTGTGTATATCTGTATGTCTCAGGCAGCTGTAGGATCAGAGATGGCAGTCCTGGTTTGACAGAGTCTACAAATCACAGTTGCATGGCAGAGGAAAGAGATGAGCCAAATATCCTTCTCATCACTCATTTGTGGAAGGCAACCACAGTGAGGGGTGGGATATATGTGCATGAGGGGATTGGGTTGGGTTAGGCTGTGTTGCCTACACCCTGGAACATAAAATTAGATGTTCTCATTTGGAGCAGGCTTGTGTCTATAGCTAATGAATTAGTCTTTTCCATCTGCATACTTCAAAGAGTTTGGATTGAAAGGTTTGAGATGCACACCATTTTCCTCATCTCCCCACTATGGTCTCCCTGAAAACGACGTGCAGGAACTCTAGCCAAAAAAGGGTCATTGCGCTTCATGGACAGGTATCTGAGAAGGATCATGAGGGGACCAAGTGTAGTACATGTTCCAGAGAACACAGTCCAGACGCAAGCTACCTTAATTAGATTCATAGAATCAAATGGTCTTATTTTGTACTCTTTCACAAATTCTAAAGTTGTTAGGTATTTAATTAACACTCTGTACTAAAAATGACCTCTATTTTCCACACATGCCAAGCCCAGTACGTAGTTCTTCTCTTCATCTTAACTTCCCATCTGCATTCTCTGTTGGCACTCTCTCTCTTCCTTTGGCATACAAAAGTCTATCTAAAAATGAAAGCATATTATTTCCTTAATGGAGATAATTCTCAAGGAAAAAGGAAGAGAGATTTCTAGTTTTTCCCCTGTGCTTGGGTGGTATGTTACACCGATATGATCTAGGTAATTACCCTGACAGATAAATACCTATCATATGACATAGATATGTTCCTGTGCCCCATATTTAACTGTTTCAATTGATGAGATCCATATTAAGCAATATCTCTGCAATCTTCTCTGTTTCCATGGGTTACCCAATAGCATCATCCTTACAACTACAGTCTAAGGAATCAGGCTATGCCTCTGAAGAACAGAGCCAAGTCAATAGCTGCCAAGTTAAGAGTATCAAATCTACAAAGCCGATGAAAGCGAAACCACACCATGCAGTCGTAAATAAAATGTCAACCTGAAATTAATTAGACTGCAGCACATCTGACTTCGTGCCTGTATCTGTGTGACTTCAAAGCCTGCAGGCAGTGTTTGAAAGGAGTGGGGTGTTCTGGGAGGGGCACATCAGCCTGAAGCCACGACAGACAGAACAAGCCTATGCTGCCTGTGATGGCCATCTGCCTCCTGGCTCCTTTGGAAAGTGCACTCCTGAACCCTCTCACCCTGCTGCAGGGCACTGTGCGGTGGTGGCCTGCCTAGACCCAGACCCCTGATAGCTGTTTGTGTAAAACATGCAGCTGCTACACAGCAGCTGTCTCTCAAGTCTCTTATTCCCTGCTTTGGACTTTCTGAACTCAGTTTAAGGCAAGGAGAGGTGATAAATGGCCTAGTCTGGGCTCCTGTGCAGCATGAGCCATCACTTTTCATTCAGTTAACCTGGTGTTGAGTCCCACAGCTAGTCTTTGTGTTTGACTGCTACTTACGGTCCAGAGAGTTACCCACTCTTTCATTGAAGACACCACAAAACAGAGGCTTTTCAGGCAATTTCTCTCAATATTGTGCTCTGATTTATTTATTCTTTTGAGGAGGGAAACTCTGTGTGTTTCATAACTGAAGCTCATCTAGCTTCATCCCCTGGTGACTGGCTTTTACTCTGCTTCTCTCTGATAGCTGTTTCCTATCCACTGTTTTCTTCTCACAAATACATTTACACATTCAGGTCATCTCAGTCCTTCCGGACTATCTCAATGTTCTGCAATAGACTGGAAAGACTGAGTCTTTAATTGGAAGACATTTTCTTCAGGATTTGATTAATTTACTGACTCTCTTTGGCTTTCTTTCTGTTATTTTAAATACTGATTTTTATTTGACAACCAGGGTACCAGCCTTGGGTGCTGTGTTCAGACATCCTCCTTTCTATGCTGCTTGAGCAGTAGCAGTCCCCTTCCCCTACCTCTGCTTTCATTCCACCTATTGCATTAGATAATTTTGCTATAAATTTTATCCTGTAAACTGCTCTTGTGCTGGTTTTGTGTATGACCTTTCAGTATGTGGTCTGCCATCCTGCAGGTGCAATTTGCATTCCTTCTTCCTACATTTTTCATTTTGCTGATTTATGATATATTTTGTTTGAATTATCCTAACTTAGGAAGTACCCTACATTGCTCCATATAACAGCACTATCTACTTTTGTCATTACAGGAGTGACATATTTTCTCAGTAATGGTTTTATATTTATATTTGTGTCAACTAGGGAAGCACTGGGCCTTATACTAATCGCTTTGGAATCTCTCCAAATGGATTCTGACTTGGTGATGGTTTTCTGTTGACAGTTGCATATCCAATCTGTCACTCAGCCAGTTCTTACTTCACTTAGCATATGCTCTATTGTTATGAAGAAGAGATGCTGTTTTGTAAAGGATCAAAGTTCCTAAATCATTAAAATTTTCTTCATCCAAACCATAGACGATGAGATAAAAGAAGATGGTTTTGCCACATCTATTTTCCATATATTAGACATCAGTTTTATTCCTGATCCTTTGTCAATCCTGCTCTTTACTCCTCATCCCAGCCAAGTTTAGCACAGCCTTTTTGAACAGGAATTTAACTTGTGCTTGGAGCAGAAAGGAGAGAGCTTACAGTGGCCCTGAGCAGCCCAGGTCATCAGCCTCAGAATAAGTGTCACCAAAAAACCTGTGCTATCTAAGACTGTGAATATATCTCTTAAAGGTGGGGAATACATCCATTAAATGTGAGCCAGCACTTACACAGCTTTCTGTAGATTCTAACTGGAGAACCCATGAAAAAATTAACAGTGGGATGAGTCACTTCATTCATTTCTGTTGGCTCTTCACAGGTGACTTAGTCATGCAGCTGTTTTTTGCCTGATGTTTGACCAGATTATTTGGATGTCTGAGGTGGGGAACTCTGTTAGATCATCTTGCTCAGAAACAGATGAATTGCAGGTTCATTCTTTTCAGTGCTTTATCCTGTGCTTTGCTCAACTGGGCTTTAAATGTTCTCAGCAGCGAGACTTCTGCACTACTTAGAAGGATGTTCTATGTCCTAATCTGTATCCCACTTGAAACATTTGGGATAAGACTGATAAAATTAATCAGTAACACTAAAGCGTAGAAAAAAGCATATTTTCTTCATATTTCTGCTGTTAATTAACTTCCTTTTCCAGTTCTTAGTTACACTCTGGAGACCAGTTTCAACTTTGGTGTGACTCCCAGTGAAGTCTCTTGCACTTGCCTACAGCAGAGATGAATTTTGTTCATCTGACTTTTGCTAGCTGTCAAAGAAACTATCAGTATAGGGCATAAGAAATGCAGCTGTTACTGGCAAAGGGAAAGATAGGAAGGCAGGGGAGGATATTCTGAGGGGAAAAGTGGTCTGTGAGGGAGCAGAGGAGTAAGTGGAGCATTTAGGAGTCAATTAGGGATATCCAACTTCCATTAAATTTTTGCTCCCTGATTAAAACTATATAAATCAGACCTTCTTGTCTCTTGGAAAATCTAGGAAACAAGTAGCTCTAGAGCCTGAATCTGCACCTGTCTTGCATTTATTTAGGAACAGGCAAATTCAGGGGATCTGGGTATGCAGGATCTGGTTTGTACCCCATTCACTTCTCCTGTGTCAGTAAATGTTTCATCCCTACACATTAGGAAGAAATCAGGTGTTACAGACTCACTGGGTTAGCACTTAGCTTCTGGAAAAAGTAATCTTTAGGCTGTGCCTCTGCACCTCTTAAATATGGCTGTTTTGGGGAAAAGACTTCCATTTTCCCAGGCAGAGTCTATATTTTCTTCTTTTGAAGAGATCCTTGTCCTTACATTGTCCAAACTAGTAACCTATCGGAACCTGCCACCGTATCAGTGCACCCAGACTTCATTTTTAGGGAAGGTTGAGAAGGGTGTTTTTCAAAGTCGTATCCAAACACCCATACAATATGTGTAAACCCATTTTCAGGACCTAAAAACTGATCTCGGCTTCCAAAAATACCTTGCAATCCCCCAGGCTAGTGTGGATGTTTATGTGAACCTGTAGATAATTAGGGATCTTGTCCCATATCACTGGCTTTGTTGAAGTGCTTAGGAGTATCACATGTGTCAGACTGGAAAGATGATGCTGAGTGTGCCTTGCTGACTGCACCCATGGATAGCCCTGCATGCACAAAGTCTCATGAGCACAGAAATTTGAGGGGAGATATTTATGCAGAGCAACAATTAACACAGTTAATTGCACGTATCTTTCATGTTGGCAGATCTGCCAACTGTCAGCTATTTCGAACTAACTCATCAGTTAGATGTCTTCATGTTGATAATTGATTCCTCAATTGCGTGTGAAAAAAATTCACGCTTATTAGAGCTAGTTTGCAGTGCATACCTTCTGGTTTTTCCCCCAGCACTTTCAATCTGTTTGTCTTAAATGGAGGTAATCATTTCATTTCCTTGGGGAAGAATAAACTATGCTTCATTTTCTTTTACATTCTGGTAATTGCAGGAGGCTGTAGAGCGAGTTGCAGGAGTTTAAATCTCCCATCTTTCATTGCAGCTGGAGCGTTTCTTGGCCTCCTACTGCTTAAGGCACATTTCTTAGCCCCAAAGCTATGGATGCCAAGTGTTTTTGCTAAGGAACTCTGTGTCTTTAGCTGAAGGCTAAGTCTGTGAAAAGTGTTCTGGAGCAACGGGCACTTCTTAGGTTTGACGTCAGTGCTAGAAAATTACTCATCCTGAGTGTTCTTGTATGTTAAAACCAGAGGCATCAATGTGGAGACTGCCGAGCACCCTCCAGTATCACCAGTGTCAGCACTGGAGGCAACCACAACCTTTCTGAGCCTGGCTGTATATCTGACTAGTTATCAGACATTTAAACAAGCAGGAAATGTGGAGAGAGGGACGTGAGTTAGCTCATGCACTGGAAATTACCTCAGGAATTCACCAAGCTGCTCATACAAAGTAGTCTACATGGAGGTAGGTCCTTGTCCAACTAACCCCTCTGCCAGTGGTGGGGGACACTGCTGGAGTCCTTCCTGATACTGATACAAGGAAGAGTGTCGTGAGATCCCCAAATAATGTGATACCATGAAGTCCTTTTGCGGAGGGATCAATGAGCCCTTGACTGATTCTTGATTATGATCATTTTTTCTTGCTGCCCTCACTAATAGCTTTGCTCACTAACTGATGTGATTTTGCAAATTGTCCAGGGCCTGTATGTTTATGGGGCTCCTTACCCCAACAAACTTCCTCAGTTCTCCCCTCCTTGGCATCCTCTGATTCCCTTTTCTCCATACACCATCTTGCACCATTTTGCACTTCACTGGGAACTGGCACGGCTGCAAACTGGAGGACCGTGAAAGCTCAGCCCTCCTTTAGCAGCTCTCCAGCTTCAGAGACAGAAAGGTGAAAGTAGATTGGTGCGTGAAGAGCACAAGTGAAATACAGCCTGGGATCATGGACATTGCAGTATTGTAGAGTCGGTGGCAAACAGCCAGGGAGGTCACTTGGTGTTATGTGGGGATAAAACCGCAGCACCACAGCGTGTCTCACCGGGCCCATCTCCACCATGGATTAAGTGAGGCAGATGTACTGGGACACGCAGGAATATGTGCCCTCACATGCTTTGCAGCCTTGGCTGACAGCACAAGTGTAAGCTCCACACCTTAGTGCCCCATCCTGCAGTGCAGGTGTGTACCTGCACATGGGAGAGCAGCCCCGTTGGGTGTGTGAGGCTGCTTGTATTAACATTACTCAAACTGGCATGCTCACAAAAATTTGTAGGATGGAGCCCAAAGAAGTTAAAATTTCCTGTTTATCAAAACACAGCTGTATTTATTTTTGTTAGAGACATTTAAAAATAATAACACACTATGAACAATACAGCAACCAATATAATGTGAAATCATAAAGCCATTTTCAGTCATGCAGCACTGTCTAGTCCTTTAACATCATAACTTTGTCAAGGGCTCAGGGGCATGTTAACTGCAGTAATAAAATTAAAAATCATGGTCTGTGTTGGCAGCAGTAGCACCATAAATGATTTAAAAGAGCAAACTTTAAAAACCTGATCTACTTTTTAAAAGAAATTTTATTCAGCTGTTTTGCTACTCAGTCTGTGAGTAGTGAAATGGAGTTAACTAGTCTATTTAGTTTTACTTTCTGCCAGATTTCAGCACTAGACCATCAAAGTCAACTGACCCATGGAGGCTTCTCCTGGGGTTTTGTCCTTTAAGATTGTACCTGAACATAATATGATATTTAAAGTTGTGGTCTTGCTTCAGTGTTACAGCCGTCAAATATGGGTAGGAATGGTACCTCCTTTTTCTCTCTGGGTTCTCAGTGCTGTAAATTTTGAGTGCTGAACACTGGATGAGGATGCTGTGTAAGAAAAATAAGGATTTTATTACACATTAAAAAATTATGTTTGAGTTAATATTGAAACCTGAGTCTGCCTCCTCTTGAAATAAATCAGTGAACATGCAAAATTTCTTCTTGAGTTAATTGCCCAACCATCAGGCATAAAAAATTAGGGACCTGTAAACTCTCAAATGAATGATTCAATAACATGTGTGTGTGCTGAGAAGATAATAAAGAGAAAAAACAACTTTGCCATTTCATTAGGCCTTGTGGGCTTATCCTCCTGTCACAGTCATATAAATCATCATTAACAATACTTAAGTCAATGAAGTTATCCTGCTGCAAATGCACTGTTTGTCAGGCAAGAATTAGATTAATATATAAATTACCAACCCACTCCAAAGGTCTGTGGATTCATTTCCTCTTGCTGTTGTTTCAGGCAGAACCTGCTTGCCAGGTGACTGACCAATGTTTTGCAGGCTGGCCCTGCGGTGAAAAAAGGAAAACAACAAGTGGAGGCTTTGGGCCGGACTCATGGGAATGGGAGCATGTCCCTGGATGCTGCTGCTTTTTTGGTCTCGCTGTTTGCATTGTTTGGTTATTTATTACTGTTTTTCTTTAAAAAAAGAGAAGACAAATGGCTGTATCTGTAAAGGTAAGGAGTCAGACACATTCCTCATTGCTGTGAGCTTGTGTGTTTGTAGAAACGTGGAGCCTGTGGCAGCCCTGGAGCCCTTGCAGTGTCACCTGTGGGGATGGTGTGCGGGAGCGCTTCCGAGAGTGCCTCACCTCTTCACCGGCAAAGCCAGGCTGTGCTGGATCACCCAAAGAGACTTCCCTGTGTTCGCTGGAGGAGTGTGTGTGTATGTACCTCTGCTGTCCTCTTCCTCTGGTTACATGACTGCCCTGGCAAAAGCAAAAAAACTGTTATCAGAAGGGCTGTGTAAAATGGAAACATCTGATCCCTCCTTCAGTCAGAGTGATCTGGAGGGCTGTAATGTTCCTCTGGTTGATGGAGTAGGGTGGGAGAGTCCATGCATTTGTGGGACAGCTGGAGACAGGGCTCCAATGCATAAAATTCCTGAATGCTGTGGATGCCTTGGATGCTGTTTAAAACCTCCAGCATGACCAGGGAGTGGAGAAGTGCTAGAAGAGAGATTTTAGGGCTAGCAGAACATGTTCATCAGTGAAAGTCACTACAGCCAGTGGAGAGCTATTAAAAAGTTAGTCTGTTAGAAAGAGTGCTGGTTCCATCAAGCGGGGTGTCACATTTTGTCGGCGTTCATGCAGCACTTGGAATGTTTTAACAGGTCTGATGTTTTTAATGACTTGAAAATGTAGGCCATGTAGGTTTGCTTGTTTTGTAGAACTCTAAATATAAGCAGAGAAAAAAAACCTCGTATGTTTTGGGCCCCAGCTTAAAACTAATGTCCTGCTTTAGGGCTGGTTGTCTTGCTTTTGCCAAAGTCTCTGTGACTGCTGTGGGCAGTAATGCCACTAGCTAAGTGCAGTGGGCTGGTTAGTTTTGTTCTAAAGCTGATGTTGAGCTGTGCTATTCCATGCCTCCTGCTACCAGCTGAATCTTAGGTTGTTCAAGAAGTGACTTGACACTGTGACTTTACAGTGTTTATCCACTGGGAATGTCACCCTTCCCACCCCTGTTGTCTGCAGCTTTCCAAAGCAGACAAGCTTTGTTTTCAGGGTAACTCTGCAGTCATTTGTCCAGCAGATGGAGCAAATGGCTGAATGAGTGAGATCAGCACAGTGTAGGGGCCGGGGGAGAGGAGGTGCAGAGAGAGGCAAAGACCAGTGGCGAAATCCTGCTTCTAACCTCGTTGTTTGCTAAGCTGTTAGCTGTCTGGTCCAAATGATGCAGCACAGTGTGCATTACAAATGGAGAATGGAGTGTTTGGAAAACAACCATGAGCAGCAGGACTGAGAGAAGGATGAGAAATTAATGAATTGCTCTGCTGCAGTGGCACTGAACAGAGCAAATGCTGGTCCTGCCTTCTCTCCTGAGGTCAGCTTGTTCACTCCCTGAGCAGTGCAGTGCTCTGAGCTCTGGTGCAGGGCATTCAGCTGAGTGCAAGTTTTAGAGATCCTCCTAAAAGATTAAGCAGTCTTGTTCTTTACGCTGGTTTCAAGCTGTCAAGGTGTCACAAAGATCAAAGTTAATCTGATGCCAGGATCTTTTAAAGGACTTTGGGCTGTCAGGAAGTGCTGAGTCAAAAAAATGGATCTCCTGCCCAACCCAGCACCCTGCATGTCTGTTTTTAGCAGCCTGAGACCTTCTGGCCTGTATTCCTCAGTGCATTTGTGCATCCTGCACACCTAAGAGCTGCACTGCCAGCTTGCTGTTGAATGAGTTTTCCTCTAAATTATGGGAAGTACATGGTATCCGCTTCTCATTATTCTGCAGTTGCATTTCCTATGCCTGGACAGTCACTGTGATGCAGGCAGAAGCACCTGCCAAGTTTTCCAACCGTCCATCACTCTGATAGAAGGCTTTGGCTTCTGGCTAAAACTGGAGACTAGTGCAGGGTGGTTCAGTGGTTCAGTATGAGTTCACAGCTTCATGGCCAGCTCTTGTCAAGTATGACTGACCAGCCTTGCCCTGCAACAACATTTTCATGGCTTTACAGAGCTGATGTCTGACTGCAAGAAACTGGGGAGTGCTGACAGATACTAAAGCTAGCTGCTGGACCAATTAGTCCAATTTCAACCCTGGTGTATTCTACTCAAGGCTGCTCCTGAAATGCTAGAGATCTTGTTCAAAGAAGAGTCATTAATCTCTCATTGGTTCAGTTGTCTGTAATGTGGTGCACTGCATAGGTGAGAGGTTAGAATAGGTCTGTGGACAGCTCTGATATGTTCACATTACAGGTTAGAATCACAGAATATCTCAAGTTGGAAGTGATCCATAAGGATCATTGAGTCCCACTTCCTAGTCCTCACAGGACTACCTATAGCTGAACTATATGATTAAGAGTGTCTTCCAGACAGTCCTTGAACTCTGGCTTAGTGCCATGACAATTTCCCGAAGAAGCCTGTTCTGGTGGCTGGATACCCTCTCAGTGAAAAACTGTTTGCAGATCATCCTTCCCTGTTTGAAATCCCATCTCCAGTCCACAACAGAAGAGTGTCAATCCTAGAATGCTGGGGACACCAGAGCAATGGCCTCTTCAGCTGAGAACTTGCTGTGTCACGTTAAGGTTTTGGCCTCTAGGGCTGTGGCACCAGACAGAGATGGAAGAAGCACACCCTTGGAGGACTGCTTAGTAAAGTTACACTGCTTCTGATAGTGCTGCCTCTGCCCTTCTCACTCATTCCAATTCTCACACCCACTTAAGCTCTCTTAAAAATACTTTTAAAGTGATACCTGAAGTACTAGACTTTGGTGAATTATTTTTGCCCCTTTTATGGAATTGTTTTGCCAGTGAATCTTAAAGTACTTCATGACAGCTAATGGAGTCTCGTACCATTTTACACATATTTATGAATGCCTTATGGATGTGGCAGAACAGGAAAAAGTAATGATTGCATTTAAAAGATCCATAGGTGCTTTGGTTTAAAGTAAGTAGATCTGTTTTTGATATTTTGAAGTCATCAGTAGTAAGTCATCTGCACTGAGCAAATTTTAATGGCAGACAACTTCCTGTACTATATTAACAGCTTATTTCTTCTTTGCAGTAAAATACCCATCCTCAAATACCAAAATGCTGATGCCAGTGCAACTCAGACAGATGTGTGTGCTCTTTCTTACAGCTGTCAAGCCTCCCACCCCACCCTCTATCCAGCCAGGAGAGGACCAGAAAGCAAATAATATAGTTACCATCACGGGTATCTCCATATGCTTGTTCATCATCTTTGCCACCATTCTCATCACCCTCTGGAGGAAGCTCTGCAGAGCTCAGAAATGCAGTGCTGCTGTCCGACGAAACTCTGTCCATTCTCCTGGCTTCCGGAAAAACTCCGATGAGGAGAACATTTGCCAAGGCAACAAGCAGCGGGACAGTTTTGCTGAAGGAGGAGATGCCCCTGTTAACATTCCTCTGACCTACAGGCGAAGCCTCCAATTTGCCCAAGAAGACAATGCCTCTGGAAGTGAAAACTTTCAGCCAAATGCCCAAAAAATAATCCCTCCAATTTTCAGCTACCGCCTGGCACAGCAGCAGTTGAAAGAGATGAAGAAGAAAGGCCTGACAGAGACCACTAAGGTGTACCATGTCTCTCAGAATCCCCTCACAGACACAGTTGTTGGTGCCACCACGATGCTTCCCCTGAGTGGGGAAAATCAAGAGGAGGCAGCGGCAAACAAGTTTCGGATCAAATCTCCATTTCTGGACCAGCCAGCCAGTCACCCCAAATTCCTAGGGGAAGGTTCTCACCCCAGGTTGGATTTTCCTTTCTCACAGGCCAATGCTGCAATGAGCCCCACCCAAACCCTGGTAAGAAGAGCTCACTTCAAGCACCAGGATAACAGAGCAGATTTGCCTGACAGGGGCTGTCACAGAAACTCACAGTTTAGAAGAACAGCCAGTTTTCATGAAACTAAAAAGGCCAGGCCATTCAGAGAGAGAAGCATGTCCACTCTCACACCCCGACAGACCCCTCTCTACAACTCCAGGACCAGGATGTGGGACCAGAGTTTGGAGGACAGGACACGACCAAAATCAAGAAATGCTAATCCAGCTTCTGAAAAGTTGGATCAACCCCACAGCACTGTGCTGGGATGTGAACCACAGGGCCACGGCACAAAGTCCCACCTCAAGGCTGGTCCCCTGGTGAGGAAGATGGACTTGATCACTGACCACCAGCCTGCTGGTCAGGAGAAGGCAGATGAAAAGCCTGAGCCCAGCCGACGTAAGAGAGGCCCTTCACCTAACCCCAGAGGTGTGTGGCGGAAAGAAACAGGCTCAAACGGCAAGGATAATTTCCAGAGAGGCCTAAGCGTTAGCCCTGTCCAGTGCCGAAGGGACAAGTGCCAGAGCTTCCCCTTGGACCCTGAGTTTGCCTTTTATGATAATACTACTTTTGGCTTAACAGAGGCAGAGCAGCAGATGATCGACCTCCCTGGGTATTTTGGTTCAAATGAAGAAGATGAAACAAGTACTCTCAGCATTGAGAAGCTGGTGATCTGAGTAACTCATTGCAGCTCTGCAGGAGGGGCATGCATGGGAGAGGACCTGCAGGATCAGTTGGCTTCTGGTAGAAGAAGCAACAGGAACCACATTACCTGCACACAGAGCAGGAGGGAATAATGCCCCAGATCTGGCTTGTGGGACTGTATTCCTTTCTAATTACTGAAAAGTGCTTTCATATAATATTTTTTTGTATGTATGTGTGTACAATACACACAAAATACCCTGGGAAAGTACATGTTAGTGAAGGCGTAACACAGGAATAGCCAATGGATTTTATTGCCTAAAGCAGTCGTGTTTCATGAATCAAACGTGATGAGTGCCCCTGATGTAGCCTTTCTCACCATGGGGACTCTGTGCTAGTGGCAACGCTGAAGCATCCACTGCTCAGCATCCCCAACCATCTGCCCTGATTAGTGAATTGTTTCTCATTTAGAAAGCACAAACATCTGGTTGTGAGCAGTTTTCATTGTTTTTCTGATAGTCATCGTTGAACTGCGTTGATTTGTCATAGTTGCTCAAATAACTCACATGGTGGGGTTTTTTAGCTGTTTGCATGAAAATGCAAACAATTTATGCTGAATACTTGGAGTGAATTTAAAATTGAGGAGGCATTTTTCATCATTCACGACTTTGATATTTTCTTTCTGTTAATATTTATACCAAGAGAACAATAATGTACAAATATTTGCAGGAAATGAGTAGAAAAGGCATGCCACAGGGAGGGCAAAGAAAACAGATTTTAGTCCTCACAGAAATGTTACTGCAGCATGTTACCTGTAAAAAGCAGTGAGAGAACCGTTGAATCATGAATCTTTTCCATAATCATCCTTTCCTTTATTAAATTTGTTAAATGTAAATATATTGCCAGCAATACTACTACAGCAAGCTCAAAATAAATTATGAACAAAACCAGGAAACAACAAAAATATTTGATTAATACCTGTTCTGTTAACAAAAAGTAAAAATAAAATGACAATATCTGGTGATAAACAGAGAATCTTTCAGACTCATAGAACCATTCAGGTTGGAAAAGACCTCTAAAATCATCAAGTCCAACCATTAATGTAACACCACCATGTTTACCACTAAACCATGTCCCCAGATGCCACATCCACATGCCTTTTGAAAGGAATGGTGATTCCACCACTTCCCTGAGCAGCCTATTCCAATGCCTGACCAGCCTTTCAATGAAGAATTTTTGCCTCATATCCAATGTAAACCTCTCCTGGTACAACTTGAGGCCATTTCCTCTGGTCTTGTGACTTTTTACATGAGAGAAGAGGCCAACCCCCACCTTGCTACAACCTTTTTCAGGTAGTTGTTAAGAGAGTGGTAACAGTGAAGTACACAAGCCATGTGCTTTAAAACCAGGGGTCACAAATTGTCTGTAAGTATTCAGATTTGGGTTGGAACCCCAGTTAACAACAGAGCTAGAGCTCAGGCCAGTGAGAATTACTTAGAGACTTTCCTTGCCATTTGTTAGGATAACCATCTCTCCATGGACTTTGCAAAGACCAGGGACATGCTAGTGGGCAAAAACAAGAAAAGAAGAGATGATGCCCATGGGGTTTGGTGTGAAAGAAGATAGGTTTAGACAGTGGACTGTTAGTTTTAAGTCAACTCTCCCATAAGGAGCCCAACCCTACATGCCCTTTAACCTGCCCTGTGGGTGTGAAGAAAAAAACTAGAACATGATCCGTTCTCTGGAAGGAGCTGCTGTCTTTCTCAAAAATTTTCCAATCTCATGCTTTTTTTTGCCCCTCTTCAAACAACAGCAATTTTATACGATGAGCAGCATCACTGTGTGTTAGTTGTCAGTTACTGATGGCACCCCACTGAAGTGTCCAAAGCATGCACAGGTAACTTGACAGGCACATGGTGTCACTTGCTGTGACAGCCTAGGAGGAGCAAGACTCTCATCATCTGGCCACCAGAATCTAAACGGGCTGTCTGAGTGGCCTTTCTGATGGGTAACATTTTACAGCTGCTGCTGGAGCGACAGATCCGACTCACAGGGCGATGAGAGCACTCTCTTTCCCAGGAGCTGTGCCAACAGGGCACACAGTCGCCGTTCAGCCCTTGGCGTTAGCGCCGGCTACGCGTTCCCATAAACTGTCAGCTTGAAGTGCTGTTTAAAGCATTTGAGAACATGTCCACGCTTGAAGAGTTATCCAAAGGCAGTCAAACGTAATGAGTCTTAAATTGACTTAAATGAGCTGTAAATCAGACCTCTGAAGCAATTGCTGCTCAGGTTACTCACCCTCTCTGTACTAAGGTAGACTCTGCCGTGTGAAGCACTTTCGCCCTGAGGCAGTCATCCGTCAGCCTTGGAGATGCAGGGCTGCAGTGTCTATTTAAGCTTTGCTGAGCCTCTAAGCATGGGAAGCCCTGGAGGAACGGGAGATCAAATGTATAGCACTGCAACATTCAGCAAACATTCCCCTAACCTTCAGTGGGAGTGATTTCAGCTTGGCGGTAGCCCTCAGATCAAATAAGTACTCAGCTAGTGGCATTTTACCCTGTTTATTGAGATAAAGAGGGTTCTGCACATTGCTCTAAAGCAGGCACTGCTTCCTGCAAACTTGTCTCAGTGTTGAGCTGTCGTCAGAACAGCTGCTGTAATGCATAAAGTGTACTTAGGTACATCTTATATCAAAGACAGCAAGGCAGACCCCTTCTCTCCCTGCTTGTCGTACTGTGGCCTCTCTTTCTCTCTCCAAGACAGAAAAAGTCATTGTAACATTGATGCTGGCTGAAGACAGCCCAGCTAAAATGCCTGCCTCTGCATATTGACATAGAGGGAAACAGGCTCTGCAGTCTGGACTTTACACTGCTCATCGCTCACTTACTGGGCAACTGGACCGGGTGGTAGTTGTCTGACTAAGCCCTGCTGACTTTATCTCCAGCTTGATACTTCATTATCAGGTGGGTTATCGGCTGTTTAATGATCTGTGTAATTGCTCATGCTGTCCCTTCAGTGCTGTAGTTCCCTCAGTCTGTAATCTTTACCCTTCTTCCTTAGCCCTCTACTGAAAAAATGGGATTGAGCACAACTGGCCAGAAGGCATTAACTGATTTCACTCACATTTCTCTGTGTCTTCCAGGTAGCAAAAATCGTCCTTACTTCCCTCAGCGCTGCATCAGTGGCCACACAATTACAGTGTGTTCAAAGTCATTATGTTTCTCAACATGCTGTTACAACCTTGAGCTAAGATTCTACCACAGTAAAAGTTCAGAAGTAGTGATCAGAAGGTAAATAGTGCTGGATGTTTGCAGCCCTTACTTCACAAGAGCAATCTCATTTCAGACATGTAGGTGCACATTTCATTCCATGTAGGTACACTTGGGAAGAGGGCAAGGGTGCAGTCTTGTGAAGGGCAAGGACTTTAGGAACATGGCTCTCTAGATTGCTGCCCAGGGCACTCCAGTGATCACATTTGTAATCACTGGGATGTCTAGGAAGCAGTGAGAATAGGGTTTTACCTTTTTACAAAGCAGAGGAACCAAACCATATTTTACACTGAACCTTCACCGCATGTCTCTGCATTCTCTCCTGGACTGCTTGAGCCATGCAAATTGAGCTTACCTTGCAGACACTCTCAACTACCCAGGACAACAGGGGGAAAAGAACTGGAGCCAATATCGAAAGAATGCTTTTCTCATATTATGAGCTTTTCAAGATATTAATGCAACTTTCTGTTGAAGTTCCTACTGTTAAAAACCAGATTAAAAGTATTAAGTTTTATTCAAATGGCTTTATTTCACCCTTTGCAGTGTATATACAAATTACAATATGTATGGATCTAAAAGCAAGTAAATGAAAAAGAACTACCAGTTTGAAAAATTATTGTAAATCAGAAAAGAAATAGGCTGATTCTACAACAGAGTGGTTAAATGATTTGCATCAACCTGATACTGTTGTTAACAAATTGTGGAAAATAAACTCTCAGTGCTCTATTTCTTTCAATTGTTTCACTCCAGTGAGACAATGAAAGTAGTTTGCCTTGTGGTTCAACCACTTTCTGCTTTCTGATTCCCCTTCACTAACTCAAAGTCATCTGGTAATTTATAGGAGAATGTACAAACACATAATGTTTGCATTTAGGAAGACCTGAAAAGAATTTTGCTCACCTTAAATTTAGTAAAATCTGCCTAATTTTAGTCTGGGGCTCAGAATCTGCTTGGCAGGGTTGTCCTTGTCTGCATAAATGTGTTGCAGTGTGCTGTAGCAGTGGATCTGCAGCAGGAAGCTGGTGACAATAGAATCAAGTGCCCACATTATCCACATTGTGGGGGTTTACTTCAAAGTAGTCTTTAGTCTGGATGCAGATTGGAGCACACCCATCCACATGTTTCACACACTCCAGGGGTGCTTTGCTACTGAAGTGTGATTTAGAACCATAGGGAGAGTTGCTTAAAAACATCTGATGCAGAACTAGCAAAGGCACACTAGATGAAGTCCAATTCCCCATTACCTTGTTCTTTCTATTCTGATGTTTTCGTAACTGAAGTACTGATGGTTAAAATTAAGATGAGAACGGTTTAGGCCTTTAAGAGTATAGATAGAGTAAAGGGCATGCTTGGTCATTCAAAGTCCAGAGAGCTTTTAATAAATGTTCTCCAACAAAGCCCTGAAAACTGCTGAAAAAGAAATTTGTGGTTATCCCAGAACTGAGAGCTGTGTTCGAACAACTTGTGCTGTTAGCTTCAGGTAGCAGAAGCAGGTGCAGCTCCAGTTATCACAGTGAAGGTTTGGCAATTGTCAGCAGCAGAGAACTCGCTATCAACTTAAACAATTCTTTTCAGCCTATACTTTTTCTTCTTCCAACGCAGCAGGTTTCAGCTGCCCTAACTGTTCTCACCATCTCCACTCTCGCTGTCAATGAAGAATGGAGCCCTGATTTTCATGGCTGAATACTTCAGCGAGTACCATGTTCCATGCCACGTGGACCAAACCATGCCATCGTCATGGGGTCCCTTGTAACTTCCTCTTCTGTAGTATCGTCCATTGAGGTTTACAGCATGGCACCTTATAATGATGTAGGAGAGAGAAAAAGGGAATTATGTTTAGTGTGGGAAGATACTGCATCACTGCAGTGAAGCACGGTTTTCACACAACATACATTTAGAAATACCAGGGTGAGATGGTGATGTGGTTAATGCATTTAGTAGAACCCAGAGAAGTATGTGAGTCATCCTAAAGCAGACACTTACACTGGTCAGACAATTCAACACGTTGTCTCCTTCAGGTGTATTAACTACAGACATTACCGCTATGTTGCCTACACCTCTACACTAAGGGGTGTAGTGCCATTTGGTAGGCTCTAGCTCAAGTGTAGGCAGCTCCATGTTGACACCTAAAAATGCAGATGTCTTTTAATCGAGGTAAATCCTACTGTTGATGTACATTTTTGTAGCTCCACTGATGTCAATCATTACGTGATGAGGATCTGGTCAAAGAGGTTTGTCCTGCCCTAAAGCAGAGAAAAACAGAGTGGTGTGCTGATGGTCCTGGGGCTAGTAAACCTGAGTCACTATCCACTGATACGTGGTGTATGCCCAACTAGCAAGTATACCGACACGACTTTTGTGGGGCAGCTCACTGCCTAGACATGACCCACAATAGAGAAGTGTCCTTTGTACACACTTCACCTTGCCATGGCTACAATTGCTTTCTTTGCTGGAGTAAAACCCAAAGCACTTTTAGGAATTTTAATTGGGCTCTTTTACTTGCAGGCCATTGGCCTCTATGCATTTATTCTGACCCATTTTCCTGAAATGAATGCAACTTACCTGTGGCCCATTTCTTTAAATGAATTCTACTTACCTGCTTTGCTATAATGAAGGAAGCAGATTGCTTTCTTTTGAGGATATATAGGTGTGAACATTGTAGGTTTGGCTGTGCAAGTGCACACAGCAACCTCCAGCTGCTGTAAGGCCAGCAAGTCCTCTCACCCGTACAGCCACCCACACCTTATGCATGCAAGAGGAATTAGCTGTTTTCCATACCTGTTAAACCACCAACCACCCTTGTTCTCTGATGCACAGTTGCCTGTCAGGAATCGATCATGATCCTTATCAAATGTGGTGAACTGCATCCCTCTGTGAGAGGCTGACCACTGATCTTCAAAATTGCTCCCACCAGACAGAGCGTCACCAGCATTACCAGAATAGGTGCCAAACCATAACCTGTAATTGTCCTGCAGGAGTATGTGAAACGTATATTTGGTATCAGCTCTTTCTGCCCTTCCTCCCATTTTTGAGATCAGATTCGCTCTGCCCATTTTATTACTGTTAAAGGCATGACTTTTGAAGTCAAGGGTGACTTTTTTCTCCATGCGTCAATGATTCTAGTGTAGATCAATGAAGGATTTAAACTTTCAGAATAGGCTGCTAATTACTATTGCTGCAAAAAAGGGCTTCAAGTTCATTGTGGTTCAACAACCACTTGATACAGTATACAGCAAGATGGAAGGCTCTTTCTGGCTGATCAAGAACAAACTTAGCAGAAAACTGTGTCATGTAATTGCCTTCATAAACTGATCAGTTGTTCAGCTAGAATAAGTACTTAGGCATTTTGCTCTTCCAAGGACTAGAAGCCATCTGATTTCTGGCTAAATTGTCTGATCCTGGTAGGAGTACTTAGAATAATAGTTCCATTGTGCACAGCTAACAGGTCTAAGAGACTTTTGATATGAGATGGATGAATACTTTTGTGTTGTGGGCTTTCTCATCTCATCATAGTCCTCCTTTCTTTACAAAAAATGGCAATAAGCTATTAAAATGAAGCTGTTCAAGCTTTCCATAAGAAAACTCTAATCACAAACTGAGCCTAATGTGTGCATTTCTGGAGCAGTGACTCGGTTGCAACTAAGACTGGTCCATGCAATGGAACTCACATCCTTGGTTATTTGGGTTACTTACATGTGGTATTCAGAAAGGCAAGTCTGTAAAGAACAGCACCTGTGTGGAGCAGGAAACTGTCAACAACTAGAAAGTCAACACAAAAATACAGGACGTTTCTGTCTTTGGGCTTTCTGTGTCTGCAGCATTAGGTGTAGTGCTATGGGTACCTCTCTTCAAGACAGGAACTTACAACTGCTCTTTCAATGCTTTGATTAGAGTTCACTGCTTTATTCTAAAACAAAGTAGAGAGAGTTTGTTCTGGTGCTTGCCTTTTATGTGACAGTCTGGAACACTCTTTTAGGAAGTAGGAGAACAGGGTTCCATTTTGTTGCAGAGGTTCAAACCCTAAGGATCTTCTCACTCACAGCAGACTTTTTTAATCACAAGACCAGAGGAAAATGTGTGTGGGAATCTCTGTGCCCTGAAGCAGAGAGGTGCACCACTGCAGAGCTGCCCTTTATGCAGCATCAGAGTTAGCAAGATAGCACACACACACGATCCTGTCACCTGGTGACTTGGGCACTCTGCAGTTGTAATGAAAAAGTCCTAGGCTTATTTCCCTTCTTTCAGGCCTGTTTGTCAGTCAGACAAATTAGGAAGCCCAGGGAACCAGAGCAGGTGAGTTTTGCAGAGCTGTAGTTACAAACCTGACACTGGTCTGATGCTGTATATGCAGATGCCCCACCCTCACATAACAAAACAAGCAAATTCCTGCTGTATCTCTTTCTTACCTGCTCATTTGCAAGCTGGAAATTTTCATAGACTGCATAACGTGTTTCCCCATGCCAGTCCATCAGGTCAACCTTTAATGAGCTCTCTCCTAAACATAAAGTTGTGTCCTGTTAGGTCAGCTATCTAATGCAAATTACAAAGAAATCTGCAGAGGGAAAATACTTGGACCTCTAGAGAGCAGGTCATAGATGTGGTCGTTGCCCAGCCAATACTCATCATTCTTGCCCTGGAATCTTCCAAATCCCAGTTTGTAATCATCCCATTTCCTGCAGAGATACAAATATCAATTTCAGCGTAGAGAGTTTGTGACACTTCGGTATGGTAACAAGTAAAACTCCACCTGTACTTCTAGACACTGCTTTCTAAAAGTATCTGACTCATCACAAGCTGAGCTGAGATTTGTCACTCCGCCTTAGAAGTAAATACAACTCATAGCTTACTTTTTCTCCTGCTAAACCTGTGCACACACATATATTGGGATCAAACATTCAAACTCCTGGATGTGGTGCTCACAGGAAGAGGTTGTCAGATGGAAAGCGAAAGCAGCATCTGTCACATTGGTCTTCAGCAAAACACTTGATATTGTTCTTCAGCAAGTCATAATTCATGTGATTTATGTATTATCTTTGATATTCACATATACTTCCCCTGTATCATCATTTTCAGGATTAGTAACAGTGTGTTTATTCCCTCTCTCATGTTGTTATTATGGATCTTAATTTTGCCTGACCTACATACTAGTTAATGCTCCTCTTCAAGATGTTTTTCATTCATCTGAACTACCATGGCTAGATAGCTACCACTCTCTGGGCAAGCCAGCTTAGAGGCAGTTGAAGTAGCTTTGCAATGGACTGAACAGGCTTTAAGAGGCAGTAGATATGCCCTGAAGTTCTGTATGCTATGAATTAATCTGCATGGGAACATTTCTTCTTTATTGTGCTACCAGAACATCTCTCCTCCTGTAAATTTCTGTGTCAAAGTCACCTCTCTGGGATTTTGCATAGAGAAAGGACAATCTGGTTTGGCATCTTTTTGAATTATCTGAATATGGTAATATATGTGACAACATGCTGAACATAATTCCTGATATGAGAACAGGTATGTTCAACAAGTCTCGGTCTATGCTCTGGCAGCAGACACTCACAAATTTGGAGTCTTTGACAGTTTCCAAAAATGATAAAACAAATATGTATTCCAGTGCAGAGAAACAATGAAAAAGATGCTATAGATCCAATTTTAAAATGGTCTCCTGCTGTCAATAGATACCACCAGATTGCCCTGATCCTAAATCATCATCATTAATATAGAGTCTTGCATACCCTGCTTCTCAAGGGTGGGGTTTTGCCAGACAACAGGAAAGGGGTGGGAGCTGTTCATCTGATTGAAAGCCCTCTTGATGCAATAATGATGCACCCACCTGTTGAAATTCTCCCTGCCGTTACTTCGCCGCTGGATGACTGTCCACCCCCCTCCATCAGACATGTCACAGTATGCCAGGAAAGGCTCTCTGTCTGCTCTGGGCCTGATCCGGTAGTAGCCACTTTTGGTCTTCTTCTGATTATACACCTCAGAGCAATCTGGGCAGAATGGTATTGGTTTGTTAAATGGCAAAGGGGGAAAAGCAAAGGGGTATCTGCCACCAAGAAAAGACATCACTGAGAAGCTGTATGGGACAAGAACACCTGGGCAGCCTGTGTATAGCTCCACAAGCCCTGGAAAATCAAAGCAAGTAGTTTAGCAAGGTAGTAGCAATGCTGGTTTGCAAACTGCTGGGCCTGACAAAGAACAGTAAGGCTTCAGAGCCTTTACAGCCGTGCCTTCTGAAGGAATCACTCCCAAATCTTTGGTGAGATATAGGACAGCTGCAACTTAGGCTGGGGCTGTAGTATGAAAGTGATTCAGGTCTGAAACTGTCTCCATCAGCGAGATCATTTGTAGGGAAGCTAATTTCCATGTGGAAGGTAAGGTAACCTTAGCTGTACTTCAGTCAGAATCAAGGAACAACAATTCTAAAACAAGAGGTTAAGCTCCTGTGATCAACTCCACCGTGGCTGTATCAGAAGAGAGCCTCAGAACCTCAGTGCTTCACACTTTCAAGGTAATGCCCACAAAGCATAAAATTTTGGCCACAGGTGACAATGCCATTTATGACTATGTTTGCAAAGTAACACTGAAGAACAAAGTATGCATGCCAGTTACTTTCTCACAGAAGTGAGGGAGGAACTGAAGAACAGGGAGGCTTGGCTCCTCCAAATGGGTTTCAGTGCCTGCAGGCTTCCCTAAGTCACTCAGGAGAAATGGGCTCTTTAAGAGCAGGGCCCATGTCCTCCTACAGCAGATGCCTAAAGTAAGTCTGATGGAAAACATGAGACGTGGCTGTTCCTCTGCAGCAGAGTCCCAGGTGAGAAGTGCAGCTGCAGTTGTCTGTGCACCTGGGTGGTAGATGCTTAAAGCTGGGCCAGCTGACTCTACCAGCACCACCATCAGCTCTGCTCCTTCCCATCTATCTGCATTTTCAAATACAAGTCCCTTAAAAAAATTAAAACTTCTAGTAGAAATAAAATATGCTGCATGAGACTGCAGGGAGAAATAAACATTTTGGCATGTTACTGCAAATTGTACCTTGGTCATAGACTATCAAATTTCCACTGGTTGTGGGTAAAAGCACCTCATGCTGCATGCTTCTGTTGCCTGAAAACAGTCCACTTTTTGTTCTGTGGTAAGTGTTGTCCAGGATGTCCTTCAGTTGCAGTTCATACAAGTAATGCAAGTCTTGAAGTTGTTTTAACCTTTGTCTTAATTTATTGTTGTCTAGAAGGCAGGCATCTTTGTCCTATGGAGAAAATACAACAAACCCCACCATGCTTCAGTAAGTGGTAAGAACAGAGAGGCAGACAGGGGAGTATTTGTCCCCTCTTGACCCTAACATGCCACACTCCTTCTGTGGATTAGGATGATTCAAAGGTGGTCTCTTCCTAAGATACACAAATCTTGCACAGATTTCAACAATTCAATTCAACAAAAACCAAAATCAATTCAATAGCTGTTGCGTTTAATCCAGTAGAAATGGGTTTTCTACAACAACTTTGACATTGATTGAACATGCCAGAATATGACAAGATGCACAAAAACTTACTTTGGACAAAAATAATTAGTCTTGACCCCCATTTAATGAGCTCAAAGGGAAGGTTTGCAAACTACAAAAATGCTCATATTGATAAGAAGGGGGAATCTCAGCTCTTGCACTGCAAACAGGCCAAACCAGCAAGCTTCCAGAATCATATTTGCGTAAAACTGAAAGATAAAAGAGCTGATAATTTGGCTCTAAAACCAAATTATTTTTAAGAAGTTGTTGTGTTTGTGTTTTTGTTTTGTTGTTTTTTTTGTTTTGTTTTTGTTTTTTGGTTGTTTTTGTTTTGTTTGTTTGTTTTTTGGTTTTTGTTTGTTTGTTTGTTTGTTTGTTTGTTTTGGTTTTTTTTAGTTCTTGGCAATGTCAGTTCAGTCAACCAGACAGCTGCACAGCTATTGCTGTGAAAGCCCTGTATTATCAGGACAAGAAGAGTGACATTCCTTTAGCTGCAGGCAGATACCTTCTTGCTCCACTTTTGCAGGTGTCCATCACGCTTGCAGGGGAGCATTCATCTCTGCATGACCCGAGTGATGAACCATTGAGAGATCATACAGACGCTGACTAAAAGATACTCACTGAAAACCTGGGTGCAAGTGAGCCAAAGCTGACCAGGAGAAGGAGCAGCAGCAGCCTGTGCATCATCACACTCATTTCTTATCACCTGAAAAGAAGCACTGACAGTTTGCACTGTAGGTTTCTTTAGTTGCTCTCACAGCCTAACACCCGTTCACACTTATGTTTAATTCCCCAGAAAATGCTGCTGCATTTGTTAAGGAGGTTTCTTGAAAAGACAAGCAGGACAAAATCAGAAGAAAGATGCAGCATGCTGACGGGGGCATAAAGACTTAGGTCTGAGCTCCCAATTCCATGTAGAAATAAATACTCAGTGTAACTTTTCACCAACATCTGTCCCTTCTTCCAAGTGTGCACACAGATGGAAAGTTACTAATCAATCATGCCTCTTTGGAGCACTTCTTGTCAAAATCACGCAGTGTTCATTCAGCTCGAACTCCCTAAAGTTAAGAGGAATTTTTCCTCCTGGTTGAGTGACCATGGACATTTCGACATTTCCCCTCCACAGTCCTTGGAGTGGTCTGTCAGGATGGGGATACTTTGGAGGCCAAGGGCAGAAGTCATACATATTACAGAGTGAACATGGGATAGTTTTTTCTTGGATTTCAGTGGAAAGGATCTCTGCTGTCAATCTGCCCTGACACACAGATGTAACTTTTGTTGGAGTGTCTTAGCTAGAAAAAATCCTAAGCGCTGACATCACGAACATAGAGCTGAGCGTGAGTGAACAGTACAAATTGTTCACAGAGTGCTTGCATAATGCTTTATGAAAAAAAAAAAATTTTTTTGAAAAACAGGCTAAACCCAACTCCCCCGCTTCACATCTGGAAGTACTGCAGAAACTTGGCTACTCAGCTCAGTTCTCTGAGCAACATGATTTGTTTCAGCTATGGCTCCACTAGCATTCCCAGAGTGGCTGATGCTAGAGCTGCTTCCAGAGCCAGGAGCAGGGGACTCCTCTGTCAAGATGGGCAGGCAGGGCCCAAAGCAACCCAAGGGAAGATCTCCACAGAAGTTGCCCATAAAAGATATTGTGGAGGTTGGTGCCTCAACACGTGGCAGTTTTTCAGTTCATGGAGAGCAGAGTTCAATATTACAGCAAGGGACCTTCTCCAGCTCACAATCACTAGTGCTGTTCACACCCCTCCTCACCACAGTCGTGCCAGTGGCTGCAGCACTGGTGCTGAGGTCAGAATCAGGCTCCACGCAGAGCACATGGGTGGAGGCAAAAAGCTAACAGGAAGGATGAGTTTGAACAACAGCTCCTGACAACCAGACGGTGCAGAGCAGAGAGAAGGAAAGCAGCTCCATCCATGCCTTTATCAACATACATAAAATGCACATACCTGTAACTTGCCTGTCTTCAGACCTCCTCCTAGTAAGATTATCACCCTTAAAAGTCAACTGCAAAAGAAAGTGATCATATGCCTGGCTGCATTTCTAGAGGTTCATGAGATTTGTCTCTCCAGGCAGCCCACATCAAGGGCACAGACGAAGAACGTTTCACAGCACTAGGCAGTTTCACAGGAAAGATACTTGCAATTCGTCATGGAAAGGTTACCCAAAGCCCACGTTTTCTGTGGTTACTCAATACTCATCTTGCTACTTCTCAGTGAGACTAATGGACAGTAGGTTTCTATCAACAGTGCTCTCCAAAGGAGGGGGGAGAGGGGCTCTGCTGCCTGTGTACTATTACCCACCTTATTTGACTAGGAAGCTCAACCGAGTCTGGCTTCTTTAAGTGTTTATATGAATCACTCAGACTAATGCTCCCTATGGGAGTTTCAGCTCATGTTTTAACACAGCCAGGCTCATTTCAGTAAGTCCTGAAAGGTGGAAATAACACAGCTTTTCCATTCAGCATTCCTTTTGCTGTTTGTTTTATAAGAGCACAGCTGTAACGTCAAAGGAGCTGCAAATTTGAAGTAAGAAGTGAAGATGGGGTTATTAAGGAAGACTTGCTATTAGACTGAAATCTCAGGAGGTTTGCAGTTGTGTAACTCTTCTCTGAGCTGGATGGTTAGATTTGCCTGCTAACACAAACAAGGGCATATGTGGAAAAGAAGAAAAAAAATCCCAAAACCAAACAACAGATGGGTATTTTCCTTTGCATTATGGACAAGAAATTATAGACTATTTAAAAGAAAATAGCAGGAATGTTCTATTTTACAGAGGGTTTTTTTTTTGTTATGTTTTTGGTTTTGTTTGTTTGTTTTGTTTTTGTTTGTTTGTTTTGTTTTGGGGTTTTTTGTTGTTGTTTGTTTTTCTTTATTTTTTAGAGGAGAGTCCACGGGAACAAAAGACAAGGCATATAAACCCACAGTAAACTTCTGTGTTACTCTTAAGTAAAGCAGGACAATCCAGCTACTATCTAGGTACAGCAATGCTGTTTGTTTCTTAAAAACTACATTCCTCTTCTCCCACAAGAACCTTGGCCCATTTCACTGCCAAAGGATTATGTAAACAGTGCTTTTCTCTCAGCTTGTTTTCTACCCTCAGTTTTAGGCTGGTTTTGACAGCTATGAGATTAAATGAGTGAACCACCTCCACACCTCCTTTTCTCCTTAGCAGGTACTTCACCTTTTCTTCTGCCCTTTTGGCCAGGGACTGCAGCTGACAGCAGGGTGCTCAGGTACCATGCACTGGAGCACAGGGAGACTGCACTTCATCCCCTGGGGCTTTCATCCACAGCAGCATCTTTCTCAGCTGGACACGTCCAGACAGCACACGAGATGCTGCACAACAATTTATGCTCTTGCATAGGTAGCCACCATTCTCACTGACCCATGAGCACCTGCTCATCCTAGATGGATGCAGTTTGTGGTGGCAGTGTTGGAGTCATGGTGTGGGCAGCATGGTCAGTGCCTGCAGCTGTCTGCAGGGACATCTGGTTCGGGTGCATTTGGCTTCATGTCACTCAGTCCTGCTAGTCCCTGAGTAGGAGGGAAAGGTGAGGCTGCAGTGCTAGTGAGACTCACACGTGTGTTATGTGACTGCAGCTTTGCAGGAACAGAACTCAAACGCCTCCTTCAGTTATTGGCAAAACATCTCTTAGAACAAAGACACCTGGACTACTCTCATGCTGTCTGTAGGACTCCGCCAGTACTAACCTCACCAATGTCTGCATGTGAAAAACCCAGTCAGCTGGAACAGGGTTCTTGCATACCTGCTTCATGATTAACCTTTTTTTTTTTTTTTCCCAGGCTAAAGGAAGTTTTAGGAACATCTGAAGCACAAAAAACTGGTTGCTATGAGGCTGAGTTCATGGAAGGTGGGTCTAGCAGGAGGTGGGTCACGTGAGATGGGTCTAGTTAATGTACTGCTCCACTGGCTCATAGCTAAAATAATCAAGTCATCATAAAGAATGTGGACACTGTGTGATCACTGATGTCTCCTCACAATTGTTGAAATCCCCAGGCAATGTGACTATAAAGGCTCTTTTTTATTGTGGGGTTTTTTTTGTTTGTTTGTTTGTTTTTGGTTGTTTTGTTTTTTTTGTTGTTTTTTTTTTTTGTTTTTTTTTGGGGGGGGGGTTGGGTTTTTTTGTTTGTTTTTGGGTTTTTTTAATCCTTCTGGAAAACACATGCTTAAAACATATTCTGCAGTGCCAATCCCGGTTTAGTTACTTGAAAGGAGGTCAGATTCCTTTTTGTAAGATAGTCACTGATCTTGTCAGCAAATAATAACAGCTTTATTAACTAAAATCCTCCCCACCCTGTTGGCCTCCTTCTTTCCAGAAAAAGTATTTAGGTGCCGAATAACAGTCACAAAAAACAATTATTCACACATTAAATGTACAGCCAGCACATGCAAACTGGTGGATAAATGTGACTGAAAATGGCTCTGTGGCAGCTCTTGATATCCCTACAGTCATGGGACACTGGAAACCGATTGACTGAAAAACTGACTTGGGAAAAAGACATGAAGATTGCACTCGATTCACATCCCCAGAGCCCAAAGGAACATCACTGCAGATGGAAAACAGTGGTTGGATCTCAAAACTTTTCCAAGACCATTTTCTTGTTGTCTGTTTGTTATTAAAGGGGAAGGGAGGAAATGAGGCAGACTGTGTCAGGCTCCCAAGGAGGCACAGAGAAGGACGGTTTCACAGGAAGAGTCTGATGGCCTACCTGTGCCCTAGGAAAATTTAAGGTGTGGACCCAGCTCAAAGCAAAACAGATAATTTGCAGTAAATCCGGGTACTCTATGCATTTGCATTATTTCTCTACTTTCCTGTCACATCCCAACTTCCATGAACACCCTGCTCTCACTGGAAGAGACTCAGATTAGGCTCCTTTGCAGGCACTGCAGGTGTGGAGGTACCTACCTGGGGCCTGCAGGCCCTTGATGTGTGATCTAGTATACATCTTCTGTAGGCATCTTGCGCTGCCAGGCTTTTAAAAACAAGGTTAATATATGAGATCTGAAACAAATATTTATTGTTTTTAAACTGAACAATAAAGGGTTTCTTCAAAATTAAGATATATTTAAAAGACCAGGATGACATCAACCATCATAGTTTCAATCCGTGAAATAACCGAAACCAGTATAAGTGATGAAAAGTCTGTGGTTTTTAAGCAAGGAGTAACCACAGAAATCTGTGTACAAAGAAGAAGTAATAGTGGCAGACCATGAAACATGCTAGATCTGAATGTTTTGATAATGTTCAAAGAGCAAATACATAATTCAGTTTTACTAATGAGCCTGCATGCAGCTTATGAGTATCTAATGGGTTGACACAACAAACGTTAATTAGTTTGCAAGGTCCTGAGGGCAAGCACAGGTCCCAGAGATCTCACATCAAGAACAGCTGTACCAAAGGGAATTAGTCACAAAATCAGAGGGAATATGTAGATTATCTGCATGATCTTCTACCTACCTCAGGTCAGAAAACTCCCCTGACCTAATTCACTCCTATTTGAACTGAAAGAGTTCTTTCAGAAAGACATTTTGTTGTAAAATACTTGGTGCTGAAGAACCAGCCACAAACTTTAGCATGCCTTTCCATTGCTTAACTACTCACATTGTTAATTGTTATTGGGTTTTTGCCCTGAATCTGAGTGTGCCAAGTCTCATCCTGCAGCCTTTTAATCTCATGAAGCCTTACTCTGAGAAAGGGAAGAGTCCTCTGCTGCCAAATGTCTTTTTCCCTGCTGAAGGCTAGGTCCAAGTACATACAAGCTTTGTGCCTGCTCCTGGCTGGGAGCCCAAACCCCTCTTATCTACTTTGGCCGAGGGTATGCATGCTGGGAGAAAGCCAGCAGGGTCATGGAGTTTTTCCTAGGCAAGGCTGAGAACAACAGCACAAGCACATCACACTAGTGAGTAGGGCTCTTGGCTGGCACGGGGAGGAAAGGTAAGGACAGGTTCTGCTTTCAGGGCTGTTTAATGTAGAACATGTACATAGAGGTGAGAAGACCTGTGGGTGGTGTTTGACAGTGTGTGGTGGAGGTGGTCCTACTGGGCATGTTGAGGTAGCTCCAGGGATTGCAACACTCTGCCTAGATTTGGAAGCCTGATCCACCCTAGGCAAGGGCCAGCAGCAGAGATATGAGTCCAGGACATGCACAGGAACAGAACTGCAGGTTCTGGGGCAATCTCTGCAGCCCAACAGAGAGGTGGTAAATCAATTTAATTGCCTCAAGGACTAGGCAGTTGATGAACAAATACCTTTCAAGACCTGAACTTTGATGGTGTAAGTCTGCTTACACCCCTTTTAGGGAACCGAGACCAGATTCAGTCTTGACCGACTGTGATTAGGTCACTGTCCTGGTTTCAGCAAGGGTTAATTCCTTCTCAGTAGCTGTTGCAGTGCTGTGTTTTGGATTCAGAATGAGAGTGGTGTTAATAACACACTCATGTTTTGGGTTTTTTTTGCTAGGTTGCGTTTATCCAAAGTCAAGGGTTTTTTTGGGTTTTTTTTGGGTTTTTTTTGTCTCATACTCTGCCAGTGAGGAGGTACACAAAAGAAACTGGGAGAATAGGTGGGACAGGTGACCCAAACTGACCAAATGGATATTCTGCATCAAAAAATGTCATATCCAGTATTTAAACTGGTGGGAGTTACCCAGAAGAGGAGTCAGTCAAGGTTTGGGAATGGGAGTCTGGCACTGGTCAGCAGGCGGTGAGCAATTACATTGTGCATCACTTGTTTCCCTCCTCTCCCCCCCCCACCTCCCCTCTTATTATTTTTTGCCATTATTATTTTATTTTACTTTGTATTTTATTATTAAACTGTTCTTATCTCAACATATAAGTTTGATTCATTTCCTCATTCCAGCAAGGTGGGGATGGGGGGAAGAGAGGAAGGGTTGAGTAAGCAGCTGTGTGGTGTTTCCTGTCCAACTGGGCTTAAAAGCATGACACTCACCCACATTAATGGCCATGTAAAAAGCTCAAGTAATATTTCCAACCTCAGATCTTTCTTGTTTGTGAATTCAATGCTCTTCTTATTCTTTCTGCCATAGAGTTACATGCCACAATCACTTGTCACTTGCTAATCCCTACTGTTTGCACCAGGACTTCATCATAGTCACTGATGCTCCAAGTCTGACCTACATGGTGTTACTCTCTGTAATAGGATGACTGTGATTTGCAACACAAGAAGTTAGTCTAGAAATGCTTGCCAGCTTTTCAACATGTACATATATATGCCATGCAAGTGGCAGGTGCCTAGCAGTGAATTAATGGGACTGTAAGCAGACCAAGCATTTCTTCATGAAAATGTTGCATGGTCCTTCAGGTACCAAGGACTAAAAATACCATCCTGAGGTCTTTTGACCTCAGTTTGACTGTGGATGTAACTTACAATTTACCCAGTTGTAATTGTTCTGCCTTACAATTTAAGGCAGTTGTTCTTAGTCTATTCGACCACTTCTCAAGCCTCTGTGTCAGCTGCAAATTTTGTCACTCAGGATTATAGCTGGGTTACAGTTTTAAACAAAACAACACAACATTAAACACTACAAGACAACACCCAGTCCCTGCAGAACCTGTCAGGAAAAGAATTGCTTAAGGATGATTCCTCTTTCAGTTATTTTAAGACTAGTGTGGTGGATTTACACCAACGTGAGCCACACTGCATTTATATTCTTCCATTTTTTTAATCAAAGTGATTTTCTAGCCAGATAGCTGCTTACAGAAGCAACAAAATAGTTTTAATTTAGCAGTAAAACTTGCAATCTTGTTATAGAAACACATTTGACACAACTACTTTCCCTAATCCCATGTTGACTTGCCATAATAACAGTAAAAATAACAATTATTGCTACTACTACTACTAAGCTTCTTTAATATTTTATTAAGTAAAATCCTCGGTCTACTCTGCTCTTGTTTCTCCTGGGAATAAAGACAAGATGACTATCTATCACCATCAGGTTATCTGATCTATCTGCTTTTAATATTGGCAGATAATTAATTTTTTTACCCACTTACCTTCATACTTCTGCTATCCCAAGACTTAATAAAATTATAATTATTTTTCTCATCTGTCTCTTTTAAAAGTCTCAGATATAGAAGAGTCATACTTACAATTTAAAAATCTGTCAAGTTAAGAGATTCTGTTTACCGCTCTCTGTTATTTTTGGAATGTAAAGTATGTCATCAGCCCTCTGAGAAATGCATACTTAATCCTGCTCTTTACCAACTATATAACTGGATTATTTACTGAACATTTCAATCTTTTCCACATTTTTTTTGATGACTCTGCTATTTTGTACTGATGAATAATCATCAGAGGGCCAGAACTGGATTCTGAGGGGTATTAAGTATCAGTATGATTTAAAAAAAATAATAAAAATCTTGAACTAAAAAACCAGAATAGTTTCAATGCTTTCTTTTTATTTTTAGCTTTATGAACCTTGGCTCTTGTTCCTATGCTTGTTCCCTTTCTCATCAGCTGAGAGCTATAAATTTAATTTTATTAATAAAAAAGGTGGTGTTTTTATTTTAGTCACCTGACGCCAGAAGCTGAGGTTTTAAGAAAATGGATCAACCACCAGTAAAATCATGATGATGCATGACAGCTGGCAAATCTTTTATAGCATCACCAATGCTGTGAGATTAGTGGCATTGAAAGAAGCAGTTAGTGACAATCGCTACCACTGGCAATACGGCATCTACCTATTTGATTCAAAATGGAAAGAACTGCTTTTCCTTTTACAGTGTGTCTACAACCTTTAGCAAGCTGGCCCTAGCATTCAGTCTGGGTGCCAAACTGGAAGTCTCCCACCTCCAGACCCTCCTCTGACTGGCTGTTACTGGTTGTTCTGTGAGTAGCCCACTTCAATACCCAAACTGCCTTCACAACTTGGTGCTTCCAGAGCTCAGGACAGGGGAAACTGGACATTTGTATTTCTACACCCTTCACCACTGTGGTTCTTCCTATGAAGATGCTCCACAGGTATAAACTCCTGATAACAATAGTTCATAAGATCCCCACATGGTCCACAGGATCAATCCTGCACATGCAAACTTTTTTTTTTTTTCTCAGAACTGAAAATAAATTGTCAAATTAACCTTATGCTTCTTATTATCATTCAGCTTAGTTTCCACCCTTGTTTAACTCCTCAAATGCATAATTATCTGAATATACCTGGTACTTAGCACCAGCCATATGAAGTTTAACAAAAAGAAGTGTTGCATTTGACCACTTGGCACCGGGCAACCCCAGATATTCACACAGACTGGGGAACAAGAGAGCAGCACCACAGAAATTGACCTGGGGGTCCTGGTTGACCGCAAGCTGAATCTGAGTCAG
The DNA here is from genome assembly GCA_013399695.1 of Formicarius rufipectus. Taxonomy (NCBI): domain Eukaryota; kingdom Metazoa; phylum Chordata; class Aves; order Passeriformes; family Formicariidae; genus Formicarius; species Formicarius rufipectus. The sequence goes on along the minus strand of VXAU01003670.1, from coordinate 1,483,894 downwards.
CAGTGCCCTGGCAGCCAGGAGGGCCAACTATGTCCTGAGGGGCATCAAGCACAGCATCACCAGCAGGGAGATGGAGGGGATTGTCCCGCTCTGCTCTGCACTGGGTTGGCCTCACCTGGAATACTGTGTGCAGTTTTGGTCACTGCATTATAAGAAATATATTAAGCTGTGAGAGGGTGTCCAAAGGAGAGCAATGAAGATGATGAAGGGCCTTGAAGAAAAGCCAAAGGAGGAGTGGCTGATGGCACTTGGTATGTTCAGCCTGGAGGAGACTGAGGTGAGACCTCATTATAGTCTACAGCTCTTTCATGAGCACTGATCTCTTCTCTGTGATGACCAATGACAGCACCCGAGGGGATGGCCTGAAGTTGTGTCAGGAGCAGTTTAGGTTGGATATCAGGAATAGATTGTTCACCCAGAGCATGGTCAAGCACTGGAACAGGCTCTCAAGGGAAGTGGTCATGGCACCAAGCCTGCCAGAGTTCGAGAAGTGTTTGGACAAGGCTCTCAGATACATGATGTGATTCTTGGCGTGTCCTGTCCAGGGCCAGGAGCTGACTTTGATAGTGCTTGTGGGTCACTTGCAACTCAGGATACTCTATGATTCCATGTTTCTGTTACTTGCTGTCATTGTCTGTACTAGCTATTTACCCACAGATTTTTATATATACAGATTTAAAAGGGAAACTTTCTATTTAGTGTGCTGCCCAGAAATGGTCCCTATTCTCATGATTCTTCTTAAAGGTTTTATTTCTTTTAGACAGGGAGTATTCGGTAAATCTCCTGACATCGGTTAACCACATCTCCCCTAGCCAAGGCCTGGGAGAGGCTCCAAAAAGCTCGCTTTGAGCTCCCCCTGCTGCCCACCGGCCTGCAGAAAGCCTCTCCAGCGCAGCCCTGGCCTCAGTAGCAGGAACAGCAGTGCTGTACCGTGGGATGAACAGAGACTGCTTGTCGCTTCGCTGTTGGAAGTGATGAGGTAGGCGTGAAGCCTCTGCAGAGTACAGGGTAACACGCCGCATTCTGGAGGCTCTGGTTCTGTAAAAACTTAAGTGCTCAATGCTATGTGAAAACCCCAAGTGCTCAGTGCGATGCATCTTCCCTGGGTGGCAGCAAGGGCTGATGCAGGTGGTGGCCTGCAGCCTCTGCCTGACCTGCACCATCCCTGTTCTCAGGGCAGCCCCCCAAAAGCTGCCACGCCATGGGTAAAGCATTAAGAGGCATCAAACCGCAGCAGCAGCAACGTTTACAAAAACTCGAATGTTCAGGGCTCAGAAGCAGAAGGCTGGCCCTGTAGGAGCAGGAGTCCAACATATGACCACCACGTCAGCTAGACCATAGCACTAAGTGCCACATCCAGTCTCTTCTTAAACACCATCCAAGGATGGGCAGCACATTCCACTCTCTAAGCACCCTTTCCCTGAAGAAATTCCTCCTAATGGCCAACCTGAACCTCCCCTGGCACAGCTTAAGACTATGTCTTCTTGTCCTGTCACTTGTTACCTGGGAGAAGAGACTGACTCCCACCTGGCTACACCCTCCTTTCAGGTAGCTGTAGAGAGTGATAAGGTTCCCCCTGAGCCTCCTTTTCTCCAGGTTAAATTACTCCAGCTCTGTCAGCTGCTCCTCAGAGGACACAAACTCCAGACCCTTCACCAGCTCCGTTGCCCTTCTCTGGACTCACTCCAGCCCCTCAGTGCCCTTCCTGAATTGAGGAGCCCAGAACTGGACACAGGACTTGTGGTGAGGCCTCACCGGTGCCAAGCCCAGGGAGATGATCACTGCCCTGGCCCTACTGGCCATGCTATTCCTGATACAGGCCAGGATGCCATTGGCCTTCTTGGTCACCTGGGCACACACTGATGCACGTTCAGCACCCCGAGCTCCTCTTCTGCTGGGCCACTTTCCAGCTGTAGCAGTCTTGTTGAACCTCACACAACTGTCATCGGCCCATCGACCCACCCTGCACAGATCCCTCTTCGCAGAGCCTTCCAGCAGGTCAACACTCCCCCTGAGCTGGGTGTTCCCCGCGAAAGTGCCCTGGCCGGGGTGGATGGGGGATGACCCCGCTGCCCACCCGCAGGTGTAGGCGGTGCGGGGGCGGCGGGTCCGTTGCCATGGCAGCAGGTGGGCCCGGCCCGGCCCACGTGCGGGCGGGCGGGGCCGCCGCGACATTTACCCTGCGGCTCGCCTGGTCCCGCCGTGTTCGCCTTCCGCGGCTCGGCCTCGATCGGTGGGTGAGCGGGGCTGGCGGCCGGGCCGGGAGGCGGGAGGGAAGGAGGGAGAGCCGGGGACAGCCCTCAGGAAGCTTTCACGCAACTTTCCGCTGAGTCCGCGAGGCGCCGGAGGCGGGTGTCCCGGCTCGACTTTGAGCCCGGCGGCTGCGGTGAGGTGAGGTGGGGGCGGTGCGGGGAGAGAGCCCCGCGGGGTTCTGTGTTAGCGGGGCCGGAGCTCCTGGACCCGCTCCCCGGGGTTCAGCCAGCGCTTGCTGGGGCAGCCTGGGCCTGCGCCCTTCCCAGAGGTGCTGGCTGGGGCTCTGCTGGGTTTCATAGCTGGAAGCAGGGGGAAATGCTTAATCGTGGGGTAAAGATGCTGTTGTTGCTGCGGAGTACTCAGTATGGTCAAAAAAACCTTCATCGCAGCGCTGAGTGCACTGACTCTCACTAGTGTTATGGTTAAGGGTTGAGCTTTGTCAGTTATAGGGGGGACATGGTTGGAAATAAAGGCGAAGCCTGCCTGCTGGCTCAGCGCCAGTGTGAGGCTCTGTAGGGTGCTTCTCTGCTTCTTGTACTCATCTCTCTTTAACTTGGTGTTCTTATCTTAAGACCAGCAGGGCAACAACAGGCAAGATGACAGCTGTGAGATATGAACAAGGGGCACAGCCAACAGAAGCATCCGGGTGAGTGGAATGAACTGCGCCAGTGTAGGGGTTTGGGATTGAATGTGCCCTGTGTGGTCCCCTGTTTCTTAGTGCTTCAAATATAACAAAGGGAATAATGATTGTTTGAAGTTCATATAGCATGAAGTCTTTTTATCTACACACACCTCCCCACCGCCCTTCCCCCCAATATTACCAATGCTGTTGTCTGAGAGGAGGGATGTTTTTGAGAGGTACACTCTGTTGTGATTGACTTCTTGTAAGGAATCAGTGAGTAAGGAGTACAGAGTATCCACTCCTGTTATAATAAGCTTATGGAAGCAAAGTCTGTTCTCTTCTAGCATCCAGAGTGTCAAGGGACTTACAGGAGACTGTGAAGGTCCCATGTTGAGCAAGATGGTCTTGTTCTGCACTCTTTAAAAGCCTCAAGTCTGAAGTTGCCTTTACCTGAGAGCAGTCAGGAAAGCTTGTGCTCTGTAGGGAGAGTATATGTGTGTGTGTGAAGGAAATAATTTCTTCCCATATGTCCCACTTCTCTTCCACACCAGTAGTCAAAGACTAATTGTAGTGGCATGTGACAGAGCTTGTTCTGGCTTGGACAGCAAGTAGATGTAGAATGAGCAGCAAAACACACTCCCTCTGAGCATTATCTAGAACTGAATTCTTGTGTGAGAGCACAATGAAAACAGTGTACTTGGCTTCTGTTATATTTCTGTGTGAAAGTAAGTTTGTCGTCCTAACTCAAAACTCTTCTGTTTCTCATTCTTATAGTGGCTTATTTTAATCCCAGTAGAGGATAAGAAGGTGGCATTTGGTACATTTCATGTGTCTACAAGTATAAACAAGTGACCTGCAGCAAAATTGCTGTAGTGGCAGCAGTAATATGCTTAAATAACTGAAGCATTTCTGCTGTTCAGTAAGTATAAATGCCCAAGTGAATATTCCATAAGAATAGCTGGGAAGCAAACCTGCATGGCTGTGCATTATTAGTGCATCATTTGCTTCAGCTCTAGGAGCAAAATGAGGACACTGGTGCCTGGAGATACTGGAGATGAAAAGTAAGGCTTAAATACTGAATTGTTGAGCCTGATACTGAGTGCAGGTGGTGAAACATCAGTGCTGGTTGCTAAAACTGTAGAAGAAGCATCATTAAACTTTTTGCTTAAAAGGTGGTTAGCCCAGACTGCAGAAGCAGTGGAGGATGAAGAATACTTGAATCCTCTTAGTTACTATACTAATGTTTCAAACATACTATGCTGCCTCAGAACAGCATGGAAACATCAATATTTAATATGTGTGTGTAGCTGTTTCTACCCAAGAAGTGATGATGCCAGAGGGAGAGCCTCAGTAAACACTGTGGCTGTCCTGTTATGCAGCACAGTATTTCTGTGAAGGCTGAAATAAAAACTCCTGGATTTAGATGTTACATTTTTCTCTGAAGCTGTCATGTGGCCTTCAGAAAACAAAAACCTGATCTAAAGAGACCCTTTTAAGGAAGTTATGGCAAACAACCACTACCCCAAAAATATGCTGTTCTAGCACTAGCTCAGCTGCTACTCTGGTCTTCCAGTTTCCGGTCTGGTATCCTGCTCTGTACAAAACATCTCTGTGCTATGGCTTTTCCTGGTGAAAACATTCACTCTCAGAACAAGAAGTTTACTGTAATAGCAGTAATGTCACTTGGACTCTCTAAAGCCATGTTGCATATGTATGTTTCTGGCCCTTCTAGAGTCTAGGCTGTTAAGACCTTGGTGGGCTCTTGGGTGCCCTGTTTCAAAGCCCTTTATCCTACTGCTGAACAAATCTGTCTCTTGGGGGGGGTGGAGGGAAGGAAAACTTGAGAGATGGATTGCTAATGGGAAATATGTCAGTACAAGCCAAGGGGTTCTGCTGTGCCAGCATGGGGAAAGTCTCTTCCCATGGTACTAGGCCTGTGGTCTGGCTCAGGCTAGTGCTTGCTGCTTAGCTGGCAATTAGTTCTTTTCTCTGGAACAGCACAGGGAAGCAATATATAGAGTTTGTATCTGTATCAGGGTGTGACTTGTATTATTCCTTTGCCAGCTCTCCAGCAGCAGAAGAGCCCACAGTAAAGATTGATGATGGTCGTGATGAGGATAATGAACCAGACAGCTGTTCCAAGTAAGCTAACGATATACTAAATTCTTTGCTTATCCCTGAAAGTGGAGTTTGCTGAGCCAAAATAAGAAGGCAGGTGTCTCGCTGAAGTAAAGATAAACCCAGTAAAATGCTTGATATTGACATTTTTTTCTAGTACATAGTTAAGTAAGTTGAGGTAGCTTCTTTATGCCTCTAGAGGTTAAAGTCCAGCACAAGTGCATCATATTATGGAGAATGGGTAGTCTAAACTGCATTAATTTAATTTTCTCAAAGGAATGAGTTTATGAGCACAGAAGAACAAGTGCTGGTGAGGAAAATGAGGTGAACGTGTAGGCTTCAGTGGTAAACAGTAAGCATCGTGGCCCTCATCAAGACTAAACTGTCTGAACTTGCTAGTAGTTAATTCTGTCCTTGAAGTTCTTTTCTAACAGTGTTTAGCAACTGTGTACTGACTGTTACAGCAAACTTAGTCAAGTCAATGGACTTGTTTCTCTGTTCCTGCAGTTCAAAAACAGTGAGGCTAAGCCTATTATCTCACTTATTGTGATAATATTTTTCTAGATTTCACAAGTTGATGTTTACAAATGTATTTCACAAAAGCTTTAAGCTGAGTATGTAAGCAAATATGCCATGTTTCCTTCAACTGATTTAAGATGTTGTCAGGCCAAAATGGAGTGGTATGTATATATATTTCAGTGTGCAGTGGACTTAATAAAGGTACTTGTCTGTAGACTGTGGAAGCTGAAGTCTTGGTGAACCTACTTCAATTGCATTCCAGATTGACTGGGCAAAGACACAGGCCAACAAACAGTGTAATTATTGCAGTGTTTCCTTAGATATTTGACATACATAAATGCAAGGAAACCTTCTATACATTAAGCTGCCTTCAGAACAAGACATAATATCCTTGACTTCTGTAAGATAACTAGGTACTACAACCCAAGTATCTCCTTCTTGCTTAAGGTTGCAAGTGTTTGCTGGTTAGACCTTGTACCGTAGCTTAATGTAAGAGCCTAATAATGAAAAGTGTCGGTTAATTCAGTAATCCCAGCAAAGTGCTGCCTCAGCACTTAAAAGGTATTTAGCCATGTCTTAAACTGAGTTATTGAGGTGCACCAAGTGAAGTGAAATGCTTGTTATCCTAGAGGAAACAAGTATCTTAGACAGGATCACTCAGGTGCTATGTGAATTATTGAGCTGACAAAAACTTCTTGTAACAGTGCAAAAGAAATCTACTGGTACTTTTTGTCAGTATGTTAGTACTTACGGTAAGTCCTATTTTTAGTGATGTGCTCAGAAAAGATCTTTTCTTTTAACTGTCTAAGAAAAAAGTTGATGCTTACTTTAGTTAAGTGATCTTGGGATTACTCAACGGACTGTTTTTCAAACTGTGAGAATGAGGTGTTTCCAGGTTCTACACTAAGAACTTCTACTTTAGTTCTGGTGTAACCTAAAGAGACTTCCAGTCAGTGACAGAGTTACATAAAGACCTGGCTGTAAACAAGAGAGTTTAAAGCATACCAAGAGGCAACAAAATCTACTCTAACTGAAAATGGGAGCTGTGATTAAAGATAACTCAAACTGGAAAAATTTGGCTTCAGAAACTTCCTTAAAAAGCACTGGGTTTTCAACCTGAAAGCCTTACTGATATTTTCTTTTAAATGGGATTTGTGGTGTTCTATTTCAATAGCACAGGAGCTGTTATCAAGTGCACCTTTTTCCAGGCCTAGGGGGGGAAAAATTATCTGATACAATAAGCTAATATATCAAACAAAATACTTTGTTTATCATCTAATCTACCTCTTGACCAATAGACCCACTTCTTACAGATTATTAAACCAGAGTCCTAGTGTCACTGTAATTGTGACACTGAATAATGTTACAGGTAAATATGTACTGCTGTTACCCTGTAACTAGGGTCTGTAAACTGATTAATACAAGTGGTCGAAGCTCTGTTTTCAAGTACTCTCCTAACCTTCATGAGTGCAACTGAATAATCTCCTCTTAGAGAAACCACTACTGTACAGAATACTGAAAGCAAAAGAATGTGAACAAAAGGGTAAAACAGTGCTCTTGTGGCTAATATCAGTAGCAAAATGTCACTTGTCAATTCTCTTCTCTTGCAGTGCAATTAGGAGAAAAATTTCCCCATTTGTGATGTCATTTGGATTCAGGTAAAAGCTCATGCTTGTAGAGATATATGGCCAAGGTAAAAATAGTCCTCATTTCTGGTGTAAGAACTTGGGAGAGTTCCTTGAACTGCAGTAACACCAGCCTGCTTTGTCTGAAAAGTACTGAGTGCCCTCTCACCCCCACAAAGGGCAACTTCAGACAAGTATTGGGATTGAAAAAGTATTCTTAAACTACATTCCTCAAGAAGAGCTGAAAGTCAGAACTGTAAATACCATTGACTGGGATAAAACCTCTTCAATGGCTAAATTGAGGCTGGCAGCCTTTGAACAAACAGTTGGTCAGTTGTATGCACTCTGTGCTTGAACAAGGTAAGCCATTAAAGAAAGTTATTTTTAAGGGACCACATTAAGTCATTAGTGAGAGGGAAATTGAGTAAGATGAAGGACAGCACTGGCATTTGTTTACCTTAAAGCATTCAGGTTTGCACTGCTTCTAGGTAGCTGCAGCATTCTAAGTTAATAACAGCAGCTGTCTGAGGTAAATATATGGTTTCACATGGATAATGTGCTCTGTGCGGGTCACTTAAAAGTGCAATTGGAATATTTCAGCTGCTAATTAAGCAGGCCTCAGTCTATGTAGGGGGGCACACTTTTGCTTGAACAGCTTAACAAAAATCTGAGCTTGTACTATTCAGTTGATAAATGTCAACAATTCATTCCTGCCTCTCAAGTTGACCTGTGTTTTTCTCTTTACAGAGTATTTGGAGTTGTACTTATCATTGTGGACATTATAGTCGTGATTGTGGATCTAGCTATCAGTGAGAAAAAGAAGGGTGTCAGAGAGATTCTTGAAGGTGTTTCCCTGGCAATAGCACTCTTCTTTCTCATTGATGTTCTTCTGAGGGTGTTTGTTGAAGGGTAAGACATGGGAAAACATTAAGTCAGAGTTGCAAGTCCTCAAGTGAGGAAGGAAGCAAAACTAACTTGAGCTATGAACATGGATGCTCTGTAGACTAATTTTCTGGTCATAGACAATAAGCATGTCTTTTCTTGGCTGTGTATGTTGGCTGTTACCCTTCTATAGACTAATCTGTTTTCAGTATAAGTGATTGCTTGGAAACTACATCAGCTTTCCCATACCTTAGGTGTGCAAATCAGGTGTAAGATTACTTTTAGTGAGACTTCAGTGCTTAGTGTTAAGAACTACTTCAGGAGAACTCTCTTGCAGCAGCTCTGTATAGGTGGTTCTCTTTCTGAAGATGTATTTCAGTCTTTATTACCTGTATGGGTATCTGTCTAAAATTCTCTTTGGTTTCAGCTTCAGGAACTATTTTCGGTCCAAACTTAATATTTTGGATGCATGCATAGTGGTGGGCACTCTGTTAATTAATATGACGTACTCCTTCTCAGACCTTGCTGCAGCAGATCAGATACCAAGGTGAGAATGGTATGGCAGCTGGTGAGTGTGAACTCTCTTTTCTTGATAGTCTTCTATGAATTTTCTTGGGTGCCTCTAAGCTAGATGTGTGCATGCTAGATCACAAATATGATGTGGTGTTTCATGATACTAATGAAGGATAGACACATGTAACTTTGGTCCACAGTTGTACTGTAGACTGTCCCTGTCTCAAAGCCAGAGTTGTTATGAACAGGTCAGCTGTAACTAAAAGTGACTAGTGAGGCCATCAGATGTCTTGACTTGAGCAATTTTTGGGAAATGGTGTTCAGCAGCCCTGATGAAGAGGAGAGCCTGAAGGTCAGAAAGAAGAGTTGGATTATAGTAGGAAATGGAGCAGATAACTGAGGGAGGACCTCGAAACAGGCGTGGCCAAACTGATTTCCTTCACTTTTCTTTCCCCAAAGCTTTATGCATATAAATGTTGGATTTTTCAGCCATGCCCTGGGGAGAGAAAACATGCTGTTTATGTGCATAAGCTCATTCAAGTCCTATTTCCTTCTGATTTCTGTAGCTTGGTTAGATAACCGGTGAGAGGATTTCATTCCTGATGGAGACAGAACTACAGCTTTAAGATTAGTTTACCTGCACTGTTTGATTTAGTGAAACTTGCTTGCGTCTGCCAGGGAAAGAAGTCTAGCTTTTTAAAAAATAGGGGAAAAAGTTAAATTGGGCAATTCACACACTCCCCAAATCCCCAAATTTAGCTGACTAATTGGCATAAGAGAGGAACATTATTCCAGAAGAAACCAATTCAAATTTTTATTATTGGAGAACCCAGTGTTGGACAAATATCTGTAAGTACTAGTTGTCTCTTCAAATGCTGGCTGACTTCAGGTTTTGAAAAGTAAAACTGTCAAAGGAATAGTTTTTGCAGCCTCAGTCATAAAAGGCTGTTTCCTTGTAGGTTGTCATAAACATTAATCTGATTTTTTCATGATTAATTCCCATTACTATGACAACACTCTTCTAAAGAAGCTTTGATTTTTATGGCAGCATTCAGTTAAAGATGGGAGAAAGCAGTGTAGATTACCTTATCACAGCACTCTGTCTTTTCTAGGCTATGCTTGTAGTTGGTCTGATTCTGCATTGACCCATCCAGTTGTAGATTGGTATGTGCAAGGCCCTTGTATTCTGACTTGCTGAAGTTGATAGTAATTTAGAATAGGTTTTTGGCTCACATAAAGAGTTCATACTGATGGTCTCAGGAGTCACTCAGCTGGGACCTATTTTCTCACCCATTCAATTCTTGAAGCCCTCTTTAAGGCTTCTGTTGTTAAAGGTTCTTAAATCCTGTTCTGACAAAAATATTATTACCTGACACTAGATAATGCCTCAAGTTTGATCAAATCAGATTTTGAGATGAAGTGCTCTTCCCACCTAGCACTCCAGTAGTGTGTGCATAATCCAACTAATTCCTGGTAGCCTACCTGAGGCTTATAACTTTTCTTTCCTCATAACCCTTCTTCAAGATGTAAACAGCAGTCTTAAAGCATCTGAAACATCTCAGAATAATTAAAATTTGAGCAGCTGTTATGTGGATGAGAGCTTACATGTGACAAGTGAAATTTCAGTGACAGTCCATAGAGGTAATGTGCCCTGGAGGAGTGTGGTTTCTGTTTCTCATGTGATCTAGCTGGGTATGTCTTGGGATTAGTTAATTCTTTCCATGAAGTCTGACCTGTAAAAGGACATTGAAGAATGAGAGCTGGGTATCAGTGTGGGAGTTCATGCTTAACTGGCTGACTTCCTGCAGGGCAGAATGCAAACGGCTTTTATCTTGAAGAGTAGCTTCTCAGTTGTGATTCAAGCTGGGGAGAGGGGTATGGAGTTTTCATCCTACTGTTGGGTCACTGATTTGCTGCTAGCTCCATGCAAATTTTGCTCTCAGCAGAGGAGGGCAAGTTGGGAAGATGCTCAGGGTAAAACTGAAACTTTCCTCAATGTCCGGGACAACCTTGTCTTTCTGACTTTAAGCTCCACATCAGTGGAGAGCAGACTGTCTTCAGCTGGAGGTTTGTCTCCCTTACTGCTAGTATTCACCAGGATTCCTATACAAGTGTATCAAAACTTAAAATATGTGTATGTGCTGCTTAGAGGTATTTACTCACATACATCCTTAAGGAATTAATATTAGTTTGTCCTAGTCCCTGGGGGTAGGGGAAAGCAGCTGCCCCTTCTCAGTTGTTTTGGTAGAATTACTCACCTCGGTGTCTTGTCTTGCCTGCTTCAAAGTTCAACAGCAGTTCAAAGTTCCTCAGACTAAGTGTTCAAGTTGCTGAATGATTAAACACAGGATACATACTGATCTGTTCTCAGATTCCCTAAAGTCATAATGTACATAGCCTGTCTAACTTCTCTTTTCAGACATTTTTCAGGTGGTTACATACACTTAAATGTAGAGTTAAGGATAAGCTTCAAGGAACAAGAATTCTGTGGTAATTACATAAGTAATTTTAATGGAGTTTGTTGCTTGCTGGCCAGAGATGCCTGTGGAAGTCCACTTTAGCAAGTAGGGGATTTCCTAGTTCAGTTAGCTGTTCAGAACATGTACTGTCAAAAACCTTTAACAAGAGAACCATGGTATTCTTTGAGCATAGTATTTGCTCCAAAATCAGCCTGAGAACTCCTAGTTCAGTATATGAAACAAAGCTTTAAACTGTCTCTGAAACGGCTTTTAAGTAGCTTTAATCTTTACTGCTAAGTTAAGCTGTATCCGTTTTCTTTCATGGTGAATCTGACATCTAGAATGGTTACTTTCCTCCGAGTTCTGAGAATTGTCATCTTGATAAGAATATTTCGCCTGGCTTCACAAAAGAAGCAACTTGAAGTGGTGACCAGGAGAATGGTAAGTTGGCCTCTTAATATATCTAGGCTACCACTACTCTTTCCAAGTCTTGCTCTTTTTTTTCCAGGCAGCCATCAATGGTAGATAGCAATTGATAGTATTGCCCAAGCAGCACATCAGTGTCCCTGACAGGATACTGGAGCTCTCTCTTCAGCATAGCTAGTCATTCTTGACTTTGCTCAAGTAAACAGAAAGTTGACCTGGAAGGCCACCATATCAAAGTGATTGCAACAGCACCATGTGTCTCAACTGACAATTTCTGGCTTGTGTGGTGCTTAGACTGTTTTCCATCGTGTGGGCGAATGTAGGAGTTTTAATGCATCTGGTGCTTTATTTCAGGTGAAAATGAAACAACCTAGCTGTTGAAGCCCTATCCACTGTGAATGCCTCTTGTTTTCATCAGTGGCATTTAAGTGGTACTTGAAGTTTCAAGTATGTCCTATTGCTCAGGAATAAGCAGTTTTGGTTGTGCTGCCCTTAACTTTATTCTTTCTTCCCTCAGCCTCCAAACACTTAAATAACAATGACAGATTCGTCCTTGCAGTCTGTAAAGAATCTACAGTGTTTTTTTCACTAGAATAAACTTTGATATTTCAGGGTAAAAACTCTATACAGAACTTTCACCCAGAATCTAACACAATAAATGTTACTCTTGGCTAATGCTGTGCGCTTGGGTACAGCAAAATGAGGCTCTGCTACTCAGGCTTAACTTCAGAGCCTAGGTAACTGACTTTTGCCTACTAAAAGACAACACTCTGTGATCTTTGACATTCCTGTGGAAGACTAAATTTTATTTTTTTTTTGGTCAGGTCTCTGAAAACAAAAGGCGTTATATGAAAGATGGCTTTGATCTGGATCTCACTTATATTACTGGTTTGTGGAAACAAATGTCACTTTATGTTAATTCTGCTAAGACTTTTTCTTCAGTTAATAAGAGCTTGATATGACATACAGACAATGTTTTAGACTAGTGATATTTAAGTATGAAGTCAAACCAGACCTACTCCTTTTCTTTGGGATTTTGAAATATGGATTCCTGACTCTGGCACTGTTCTCAAGAATTAGCTGTCTGGATGAGAGTTGTACATGTTGTATGTAATGATAGAAAAATCTCCTGAGGCTTAGAGAACTGGAGCTGAGAAACCGTTCACTTAGAGTATTTTTTTTTTTCTGATTCTGACATTAATGATGTCTATGCTTTGGAAAGCATTATTTTTTCTTGCTTTATCTATGATAATTGGAGGAAAAGCCTCTCAGAAATGGGTAGGTTGTTCTTATAATTAAGGTGGGAATGAGACATTTCATAAGGATGTTCCTCAGTCATGCAATTCTTACATGTAGGGGGCTTTCTGCTGTTACTGCTGATTTCTGTCTCTTCCACAGATCGAATTATTGCAATGTCATTTCCATCTTCTGGGAAGCAGTCTTTCTACAGGAACCCCATAAAGGTTAAAATTTCATCTACCAAGTTCACTGTTTCCAAAATCTTTCTTTTATAGGTTCCCACTAATTTACATGTGGACTAGTTTGTGTCAGTCCTAGTTCTGCTGGCTCAGCCTGTTGGAATGATTGACTGATAGTTTCCACTGTGCTTCACTGCTTGTGTTGTAGTGTCTCAGTGTGGACACGCTGGTGCTCTGATGCTTCAGTTCTTTGGGAATGCTTTGGAGAATCAAGTCAGTCCTGACCCAGGCTAGTAGTAGTGATAAGACCTATTCACCTAAATTGTTTAAAAGGTCTGCATAATGTCCTTTTCAGAGATGTGCTACCTGATACTGTAGAAACCATATATAGGGCAAGGAAGATAATAGTAGTAGTACTTTTATTCTAGACAAGAACCAGAGCTGGAAAGGCCTGCTCTTTAAGGGCTGTTCATGAATGCTGTTGCCAATCCCAGGTAGGGGGGTTGAGGTGGCAGTGGAAATACGGAGTAGAGCACTAACTACTCTGGACTCCTATCTTGTTATTGCTTAGGAAGTTGCAAGATTTTTGGACACCAAACATCCAGACCACTATAAAGTCTACAATCTCTGCAGTAAGTATGTTTGGCTGCTGACTATATTGAAATATTGCTAAATGAAAAAAAATCTCAAGGTATTCTGATGATAACAGATCGCAAAACAAGAATAGTCAGTCAAAAATGCATAGGTGTTTCTGACTATGTGCTGTCCTGACTGTGGCTACTGACTGTACCAGAGCTTGCAAAGCTGATCTCATATTATACTGAAGGTTGCAAAGAAGATCCTGGAGGTCTTGCAGACTTCTTCCTGCTGAAAAATTGCTTCAGTGTTCCAAAATTATTATTAAAAATAAAAGTGGAAAACTAAACCTCTGTTTAATCTTGAGGTAATGTTGAAGAATCTTCTAATAAGGCTTACTTCTAAGTAAGTGAAGTGAAGAATAGTTAAAAGTCATTCTGTTTAAAAGTTGCTATTAAAAAAAACCCCAAACCTCAAGAACAACTACTTTGTGGGTTTTGCTTCATAACAGTGTGTCAGAGCTGGAAGCAAAGTACGTTCTAGAAGCATTGATGCATTAGAAAGTAAAACTGTCATCTGACCAGCAGTGGTATGGAGGGGAGAGGTGAGATGAGGGATGTGGTATTAGCTCTTTACCACTTTGCCTGTAGGTGGTTGCTGTGGTTGACCCTGACACTACATCAAAACACTAACTTTCAGATCCCTAAGAAATCTCTATGAAAAGAAATGATGTTCTGGGCCTGGAGATAAAATTTAAGTGAGAAGTGTGAAACTAGAAGCTGAACAATCACAGCATTAGCCAAATTACTCACAGTTTTTTTTCATTTTGATCTGTCTATTTACACTAGTGTCTTTTAGAAGCTAGTATATGCTCAGACCAGCAGTTGTGTATCACAAGCCACTTTGTTGCAATTCTCTTCACCTTCCTGGCATAACTTCAGATCTTTTCCTGTAGGTGAAAAAGGCTATGACCCCAAGTACTTTCACTACAGGGTGGAAAGGATCTTTATTGATGACCACAATGTCCCAGCACTACAGTGAGTCTTGTCAAGAAATACATATGTTGTAATAATTCTGTGTAGTCATTTATATTGATCCATTAATTTTCCTCTTATTTAGGGATATGCTGAAATTCACTGCCAGTGTCCGTGAATGGATGAGTCAAGATGAAAAGAACATCATAGCAATTCACTGTAAAGGAGGAAAAGGTAGGATTTCTCATGTGTAATCTGTATATGCTACTAATCACACTTCATTGTTATTACAACTTCTTTGATGTAAGTATGGCCTTAAACCATACTATGAGGTAGGGTTACAGTGTACCTTGACAAATTCTGGAGACACTGACTAGCAACAATATAGTACTATGTTTAGTATTGCACAACCCCATTTCTAGGTAGTCTAAACTGGTTCTTAGTCTAAGCTGTCATTGTATCTCTTACAATGTTCCTCAGTAACTCTTTGCTGTCCTAGTACTAGGGACATCAGTCCTTCAGGAGAGGCTATGGATAAGGAACTACTGAAACTGCTACTGTGAAAAGTGTTAGGCTGCGCTTTGGCTTCCTAACAGTGTTAGCTCTGCTGAATACTCTGCATTGTAATATAACTCAAGCTTATATGTTGTTTAGGTTGAAAAAAGACTTTTAAGATCAAGTCTGACTGTTAACCTAGTACTGCCAAGTCCACCACTAAACTATGTTCCTCAGTGCCACATATACACATCTAAATACCTCCAGGAATAGTGACTCATCGACTTCTCTGAGAAACTTGTTCCAATGCTTGTTAACCCTTTGGGGTAAGAAATTTTTCTTAATATCCAGTTTAAATTTCTTGTGGGGCAACTGAGGCCATTTCCTCTCATTCCATTGCTTGTTACTTGATGGAAGTGACAGCCTCCTTTCAGGTAGTTGTAGAGACCAATGAGGTCCCCCCTCAGCCTCCTTTTCTCCAGGCGAAACACCCCCAGCTCCCTCAGCTGCTCCTTGTAAGATCTGTGCTCCAGATCCTTCACCAGCCCTTCTCTGGGCATGCTCCAGTACTTCAATGTCTTTCTTACAATGAGAGGTCCAAAACTAAATGTATGATTACAGATGTGGCCTCACCAATGATGAGCGCAGAGGGAAAAATCACTTCCCTAGTCCTGCTGGTCACACTATTCTTGATACAGGCCAGAATGCCACTGGCCCTCTTGGCCACCTGATCACACTGGTGGCCCTTGTTTGGCTACTGTCAATCAGCACCTCAAAGTCCTTTTTCTCTGGGCTGCTTTCAAGCCACTCTTCACTGAGTCTGGAGTGCTGTGTGGGTTTGTTGTGACGCAAGTGCAGGACCTAGCCCTTCACTTCATTGAACCTCATACAGTTGGCCTTGGCCCATCAGTTCAGCCTGTCCAGGTCCCTGCAGCAGATCAACACTTCCACCCATCTTGGTGTTCTCTGCAAACTGACTGAGGATGCACTCAATCCCCTTGTCCAGATCATAAAGGTGTTAAATACAACTGGCCCCAGTACTGAGCCCTGGGGATGCCACTACTGACCAGCTGCCAGCTGGACGTAACTCCATTCACCACCACCCTCTGGACCTGATCAACCAGGCAGTTTTTCCACCCAGTGAAGAGTGTACTTGTCTGAGCCATGAGCAGCCAGTATCTCCAGAATGCTGTGGTAAATTGTGTCAAAGGCTTTACTACTGTCCAAATAGACAATATCCACAGCCTTGTCTTCATTTGTTAAGCAGGTCACCCTCTCATAGAAGGAGATTATGTTGGTCAAGCAGGACCTGACCCATGTTGGCTGGGCCTGATCTCCTTCTTGTCCTGTGTGTGTTGTTCTTGTCCTGTATGTGTTATTCAAGGTAATCCACTCCATGACCTTACCCTCTAAAATGTTCTAGATCTTAAATCAAGGTACACATGGTGATAGAATACAATGAATTCTTATGGACATAAAATAATAAAAGCTACCTCATGAGCTAACTTGGAGATGCTGTCTGCAACCAGTAGTAGTGTGGGAGTTGTTTAAAGGCATAAATAACTGCAAACAAGCCAAACTTCCTTGCAAACATGTCAAGCACCTGCTGTTACTGCTGCAATACTTGGCTTAAGACAGGTGGTTCCTTTAACATTAGGAAAAATTGCCCTGAAGCGAAGCTCTATTTTAAAAACTCTTGACAAACAGAATGTTAAAGCTACCTGCAGGTCAAAACCAGCTTGAAGAACAAGTGTAGGGAGGCTGACTTGATGTCTGAGACTAAAATTCTGTCTGAAACTAAAGTTATACAACATTTTCATGCTAGCGGACTTGATGGCTTCATAGTAGGGTTGTGGGAAAATAGTGGGGGCAGAGAAACAGCTCTGAAACTTGTAGTATTGGGAACTGCCAGTTTATAGCTTTATTTAGTAGAGAGCTATATTCTACCCTGCTGAATGGAGTATGTAGATATCAACCAGTTTCCTATGTATCTCTAAAAATACTACAAAGAAATGTGGGGACTGTTTTCAAGGAATAAGTTAACAAACTGTAGTATCTTGTCATGTTCTCTGAAATCAAGCTCTTGACTATTTGACTGTCTCTTGCAACTCTTGAAATAAATGAGATCAGAGGAGATGACTTCACCTTCACAAAAATAATCCCAAACACCTTTAAACTGCTGTGACTTAATTTGTCTTACACTTCTAATACAGGCAGGACTGGAACAATGGTCTGTACCTGGCTCATAGACAGTGACCAGTTTGAAAGTGCAAAGGTAAAACCTGTTTATGTCTTTTAGTATGCAAAATACCCCTTTAGAATCTACTGAGTTGGTGAAATGCAATAGTACTTCACAAAAAATTCTATACTGGAAAAAGGATTCTGTGGAAAAATCTGTTTTTAATAAAAATTCTTGGAAATCTTGCTACTATAGAAATTCTAATGCTGTCTACTCTGTATCAGGGAGAACCAGTAAATTAGCATTTAACATGATATTGACTTGAAGCACTCTTTTTGGAGGCATGATAGACCTAGGCTCTTGAGCAATAACTTAAACTGTAGGTGACTTCTGAGCAAACTCTACTAAAGATAGTGTCACTGTTTAAGTGGCNCCCCCCCTACCCTCAATCTCCCTCCAAGTAGTGTGAGGCATCAAGAATTGTCTTGTCTTGGCAACCAGCATTACATCAGGAAGCCCTTCTGGGGAAAAGGAGAAAGATCAGCCAGGACAGGTGCTTATGCTGTTTTAGGATCCCAGGTCTGGTATATCAGTCTGGAGGCTTGGGATGGGGAAGGCCCAGGTCACTCAAAGTACTCTGGACAGAGTGTGTGTCTATTTAATCACTTGTTTTCCTCTAAGTTTGCTTTATGAAGATCTGAACTAATGTTTGGAAATATAGTTTGCTCAAAAGCAATTGTTTAGAAGTCATACTGCTCTACTTTACTCTTTTATGGATTACAGACTTAATGTATCTGACTTCCTAATTAATACTTTATTTTAGTAAAAAGTCTCCTTTAGAAGGTACCAGAACAACTACTGCATATTTTCACTTGCTTTCCCATACTGGGCTAGAGTAGTGTAGCTCTAGTTTAAAATCCAGTTCTCAGGAAGGGGAATGGTGGTAGGATGCATATCTTAACCCTTGAAAATTTTTTCCTATGTAGGAAAGTTTGGACTACTTTGGGGAGAGAAGAACTGATAAAAGCACAAGTACTAAGTTTCAAGGAGTTGAAACTCCATCCCAGGTAAGCTGGAGCACGTTCAGTAACAGTAGCCAAAACAACAATAACCTTTGTGACTGCTTATGCTGCCCTGCCTCCCCTGCCTTGTTTCCTACTACTTGCTCAACTCCTGAACTTCATGTATTCTTTCTCTACTCTTTCTGTAAGTGTTGGAAGGCTAACAACTGGCAGGGTTGCACTGCATCTTTCCCCCTTCCCTTATGCCTTTCTCTGCATAGTAGCGTGAAATCTGAAGTATGGATAACAGGACTTTTGAGACTAGGAAAACTCAGTCCAACCCTACTGGTCAAACAGGGTGAGCTGGAGAAGGCTGCCTAGGGATGTGTCTGGACAGGTCTAGAATATCTGTACAGGTGGAGACTCCACAGCATGTCTGGGTACCCACACGGGAGCATGACACTCTAGGACAATTGGGCTGTTTATTAAGGATGCACAGATGCCTGCAGCCTAGTCTGGGATGGGGCCATGGCACTCATGTGGCTGGCTGTAGGAACACATTCTCTACAGATGGCATTCTCTGGGAAAGATTACACAGTTTTTTTGCCTCAGACTTCAGTTTGGGAATTTAGTCGTCTTCATTCACTGTACTGTGTAATGCAGGTGTGTGCAGTGAATCTGCTGGCAGAGGTACTTTAGTCACTAGTGTAAAATAGAATAGAAGTACAACTGTCCTTCAGAATGTGCTTCAGTAAAAAGAATCATTTGTGTGTTTAAACATTCAGCCTCTTAAAGGTAAGATATAAAACTCCTCACTTCTTGCTGAACTAAGAAGTACAGAATTCCTCCTAAAACATGAAATGTTGTTGATGAAAAATGTAGATGTTGAATTTGTCTAGAGAATTGTTTGAACCAGGAAGGGGAAGGAGAACAAAGGGGTTTCTTATTTTTGGACTTTAGAGCTAAAAACTTGGAGTAGAAGATCTGTTTAAATCCTACTTCTGCCTAGAATTAACCTACACTGGGTACAGAAACTGCATAATGTGTCTGGGTTTTTTGCATTACAGAGTAGGTATGTTGGTTATTATGAGATCCTGAAAAACAAGTATAACTTGAAACTCCCACCAGAGAGACAACTCAAAATAAAAAACCTCAAAATCCACACTATACATGGTAAGAACTCTTGAATTTGGACATTACTCTATCTGGTAATGATTTCCTGTTACAGGCAGCTGATATCTACTGTCTCTCTTGCTAAGTCTATGATAGGAATGTAGATTTTAGTG
The DNA here is from genome assembly GCA_013399695.1 of Formicarius rufipectus. Lineage (NCBI taxonomy): Eukaryota > Metazoa > Chordata > Aves > Passeriformes > Formicariidae > Formicarius > Formicarius rufipectus. Next base: position 1,464,548 of record VXAU01003670.1, on the reverse strand, counting down.
AGATTTGAGATTTTAAATGGTACAAAATACAATAAAGATTATTTTGGAGTCAGTTGCTGTGTGTTACGTTGCTTTCTGGATGGCTGGTCAAAAGATGGCTCACATACAACCTGCTCTATTTTGGAAAGGGAATCACTTTTCAAGTTAGACTAACTCCCCATGTGGAACTGAATCCACTGCTGTTTCTCAGCTTTGTATACAGGCCTGTCTCTGTACATGTGTACAGGTGATCTTGATCAAGGGCTGGAAGTTCACTTCTTGTCCTAGGAGATTTCAAAGTGCAGTTCTTGTTCATTCAGTGGAGCTAGACTCTACACTAACCTGTTCTACTAGTAGCAGTGAATCCCACTTCAGTATACAATTTTCAACCACTGAATCCTGAGTTACCTTTAGCATTTGAGCTCTCTAGAGTCTTTAGGAAGCCATTCTGGAAAGAAAGTGCTTTTGAATGGGATTACACTTTGTTTTCATGACCTCTTGTATTTCCAGCTAATGTGTGCTCTGCTATAATGCAATACTTTCTTCTTAGGAGTTGGGAAAGGCAATGGAATTGATATGAAGGTGCAGATAATAACAAGGAAACAAGTTGTGCTACAATGTGTATGTGCCAGTCAAGAAAACTGCAAGGTAAGTACTATGGTATCAGTCGAGTCAGAGAAGCTGAAAGGTCAAAAGTGTCTTTGTGTAGAAGTTGAATACTGGACTTAAAACTATCAAACTAAATGGATGATGTAAATTTTGAGAGGATGAAAAAGCTAAGCTTTGCTAAATCCTGGGAAAGTAGTGGTAAGATAGTGAAATATTTCCCAAGGAGTGACTTAAATGCAAATAGCTCACTCTATCCTGAGTAACTTAAACTGTTGGCTAGTATTCTAGTACTGCTGTTGTATTTGTATACCATGAATGAGTAGCTAGGTATTATCATGAATTGGTCCCTTGTCTTCTTGCAGTAACTTTTCATAAAACATGCTTTATTTTGTTACCCAGCTCTTCTTTGATTCTGAAAGTGACTCTGTAGTCATTGGTTTGGAGAACTGCCCTGTTATAAGTGGTGATGTGAAGATCAGATTTGAATCAGATTCAGTAAGTGTAAGACTTTGATTTGGGCATGGGGAGAGGCTACACTGCAGCTGGTCCTGGCTGGCTGTGTGGTGTGGGACAGAACTTGTTCTTCCCCAGTGACTCCTTCTGTGTGGAGTGGCTTCACTATGCAGTGAGGGATGCAATAAGAGGTGCTGCTTCAGCCTACATAAGCTGTTCATACAACAGTGCCACCAAGATATCTTAGTTGGGTACCTGCTGCTTCTAACATAAGGCCCTTACCTCATTGTGTTGAGGGACCTAGTACCGAAATAATTGCAGTGCAAATAGTGATGAGTCAGTCAGATACTGACTGGTGTTGTAGCTCTGTAAACCAAACTGCTGAGGACAGGTGGGTACTCTTGCTCTGCAAAAAAAAAGCACCCTGTTACTGTCTAACACCATTCTTAAACAAATTCTTAATCCTTTAGGATCTCCCAAAAGGCTATGATGACTGCCCGTTCTTCTTCTGGTTTAACACTTCCTTTATTGAAAATAACAGGTAAGTGATCATTGTGACTGCCTTCAGATCTTAACTTCTGGTGTCTGAATGGAGCTGAAAGTTCACAAACATGGTACTGAAAGCTGAGATAGACTTGATCTGTCAGCTGTCTGAACTTTACTAGTCTTTGATCCTCAACTGTAACTTGTGAGCAGGCAGCTTCTTGCACTGTGATAAGTATTTTAAACATGTGTGGGCTTTTTATCTTAAATCATTGGACTATTTCATCAATGGTCTAAGAATTACATTTTGAATTCAAATTCATTTAATAGTGCTAACTATTCAAATCGGCCATCCTCAATAGTACAGTTGCATGAAAGGCTGGAACTCACCCAATACCTTAGCAGTCAAGCATTTAGACCACACTTAGTTACTGATGGTTGGGATCCCAAATAAAGGCTCTTTTATGGCTTCTCATGTTTTTGATCAAGTTAGGAGTTACTGTGGTTTTGCTTGCTGAGACTAGAACTTCTGCAGATGCTCCAGCCAGTGAAAGTTTGGCTTGTCTGTCTTGCTTGGGGAGTAATGTAAAAATGCAGAGACAGGAGATTCTTATCTTCTGTCTAACTTGCTTTGACAGATCCAGGTAGAGGAACAGTGAACTTGACATAGCAGATTCTGTGCTCCATGACTGGAATAGGAAGGAAAAAATTTCTACTTAACTGATCCTGTCAATGAGAAGAGGTAGTCATGAATAGTTTGCAGCTGTAAACTTAATATGCAGATCCAGCAATGCACCTTGCAGTCTAGGTGCAGACACCTAGTTAGACCAAGCCAGTGCCAGGAGAAAGGCCTGTTGTCTGACAGCCCTGCAACTTTGCCATTTCAAGAGTTTTGCTGAAGCGCTTTGTTTTCTCCAGAACTAGGGAGGATGCCCTATCAGGCCTTCAATTCTTCCTTTCTGCCCAGAGAATTCTATTAGAGCTGAAGTGGACTAGATCTGATCAGAAGTGAAACAGCTGTTAAGACAGTGGTTCTATATCTAATTCAGCCATAGCTGATGTGCAAGTGCTTTGAAATAACTAGACATGAATTTGGTAAACATTAAAACTGAAGAACATGCCCCATGAAATTGAGTAGTGAATCAATTCCTTGCCTATAGGAAGGTTAATTATTAAGTTACAGACACTTGCATCCCATCAGTAGACCTTGAGCTGAATACATTAATTTCACTCTAACAGTCTTGCATTGTGGGGCTCTGGGAGGGGTGTGTGGAACCAACCCATAAACCCATCAGATTGACTTTGTTTCTCAGACTCCTTCAGATGCAAAGCATTGTGCGGACATGATGTCCGTTTAAATTCAAGATCTGGGGCTGTGTTTAATATACCAGGGCTGAGACTTGAAACTTTCTCAGATGACTGAAAGGAAAAGCATGTCTTAGGCTATAAGATACGCTACTGAATTTTGTCTTTCAGACTCTACCTTCCCAGGAATGAGCTGGATAACCCTCATAAGTCTAAAACATGGAAAGTCTATAGTGAGACATTTGCTGTGGAGGTGAACTTTATTGATTCATAAGGGAAATCTGAAAGAAGGCAAAATATGTACAACTAACTTACCTCTTCCTGGAGAATGTCTTGCTGCTTCAGTATGAAGTGAAGCAGTCTCATTTTGATGTACTTAATGTATTTCTGTGTAGATACAACTTCTCAAATAAAGTTACATGAAGTTCTGTTGTGCAGGGCAATAACACTCTAAAGAGTTACTTAATGTCAGCTGACTGTCACATCATCCTTTGGAGTTTAGGTATCCCTGCATACAGGTAATTCCTGTTTTAGTAATCTAAGATAATTGCCAGTCTTTAGGCAAAAGCATTATCCTGAGGGTGGGTGAAGACCAGCAGTCTTCATGAGACTGAATGAGGTATTTTCTGAATCGGTGTTTTCCACAGATCAGTAGAATATAAGAATCCTGAGGGAGAAATATTAGTCTTCCTGTGTCAGATTACTGCTGCTTGGGTAGAAGCCTTGGTATTGAACTGCTCTTCATCAGGAATTGATGTAATGTTTTGCGCAGCACCTGTCCTTGTAGCTGCCTGTGGGAGTTGGAGACTGCACAGCTGCTTTTCTAATGCTGTACCTCCCCACAAAGAGCTGGGATGGCCACAAGCCCTATGTCAGAAACTCATCAGCTTATGAACCTCCCAGCTGCCTGGGATCAGTTAGTGAGGCTTGCCTTAGAGCCTGCATGTGATGGGTTGGATCTGTGCACCTGCTGGTTTGAGCTAAGAGTGCAAATCCTACTGACCCCTCTTCAGCTGTACTAAGACCTGTAATTCACAAACTTCCATGAGACTTACGCTGCTGCCAGCTGTTCTCAGCAGTGCAGCTCTTCTGTGGAGACTGTCTTCCTTGATGTGAAATAAGGTGAAGTGTTAGTTTGTTTCTATTGCTTCTGTAGTTTTTTTTTCTTGTTGGCAACCAAGAGTGGAAGGGGAGCCACAGAGCTTTCCAGTTAATGAGGTAAGCAAAGGTCACATATCTTTCCTGTGGTCACTCATGTAGTGGTTTACTATGAAGTACCTGTGTGGACTGAACTTTTGCTGTTGTGTAATTAGCTAGTACTTAGGAGCTGGGCTCTTGGAAGCTCCTTCTGTCAGCACTACAGATGTGGAGGCTAAAGCCTGTCTTGAATCACCAAGTGTCCCATTGATTGTTTGCAGTTCTAGGTCCAGAATAGTGAACCTGGGTCATTTAGGTACACGTAGTCTAAGCTCCTGTGCAAAACAGGCCCAGATAGAGCTGAATCACCCAATCTAGTTCAGTTCTATGTACCTCCACATATAGAATTTTTCATGCCATACTTGTAACTATTTTTCCTTCCTGGCTGGAATTTCCCTGATCCGAAGTTGTACATATTGCATCTTGTCCTACCCCTGTAAGCCTCTGCAAAGAGTGTGGCTCTATCCCCTCCCATGAATGAGGTAACTCTGTAGATACTTCAACTTTATGTTATGGGTGAACAAACTCTGTTTTCTCCATCTATTCTTATTTCCTTCTGCTTGACTTGCTGCAGTCTGTCCCTGCCTTTCTAGTACTGGAAAACATAAAATTGGATGTATATTCTATGTCTGCTCTGAAAGATGTGAGAGGTATGAGCAGAGGGTCAGAACTGCCTCACTTGCTGGCTCCAGAGCCAGCTCTATCAGCCTAGTCTTTGCTGCAAAGGTGTGCTGCCTCATGTTCAACTTCTGCAATGCTGTTCCCCAGTTTGTGGTATTGCTTTGGAGTTAACTGCTCCTCAAGGTTAAGCAGTGCTGGCAAAGTTAATACAACCACTGCATCTCTGGCTTGAGAAAAGGAAGAAATACCCAGTTACACAGTCATGAGATCCCAGCTGCAGCACTAGAGGGCAACAGGGCAAGTAGTCACATAATGTCTCAGTGTCCCTGTGAACGTGCTTGGGGCTGGAAGAGGATGCCCTCTTATTGCAGCTAGAAGTGGCTGATGACTAAGTTTAATTTTGGCTTAGCTCAGGCAATTGGATATCACTGTCCCAGGATGCCCTTTCTACTACCTGATGCCTTTCCAATAGTTGGCAGGGCAGTTAAGGTGACCCCTTTTCTTGCTTTAGACTAAGTTTTCTCAGGTAGCAGCAGCAAAGGCTGTGACAGCGAGTCAAATTTTTCTAGCTGAAGCACATGTGTATAAGTGAAAACTATTGTGTAAGCAGGAATGAGCAACAAAATAGCTGTTTAAGGGATATACTACATTTCTCTTGGGCTATCCAAGCACCCCCTCCTCAGAAGAAGGTAACAATAGGTCCTGCACTCCGTGTTGTGCTGACCTTCACTGGGTTCAATGTAGTGGACACTCATCCTTCACTTATGTGCACTTTGTGAACTATGCTGGACTCCTGGCATTCTTCTGAAGGAAACTTAACCTTATAGCATGTATCATGGCAATGTAAAAACTTGAAGTTGAGGTGAACCTTAATGCTAGAACTCACATTGGTACTAACAGAGTAACAGGCCAAGTGCTGAACTGTGGGCTTCATTTTCCATAGTAGATGTAAAATCAGCGCTTGTTTCACAATACCTTGCTCCAACTGCCACTTTCCCTTCAGTTTTAAAGGCTTTATATATTCATTGATTGTAGAAAGTCTTTTTCTTTAATTCCAGAGAGGTGGTGACTACTCCAACCTCTTTGTTTTTCAGCTAGATAAGCTTTTTTAAATGGCATTGCGTAAACAGTCATCATGTAGCCAGTAAATCAAATGCAACTTTATTCCCATGAATTCCTATACCATTATGAAGTTCTCAGCTGAACAACTGATACATGTGTACAGTTTAAGCAGTCACGAATGGAAAAAATTACTGCTTACATCAACTTCAAAAGGTAAACTCTCAAAAATGCCACCAGCTTCTTGCTGTAGGTTGTCTTAAATATCCTGCTTCTCTTGAAGCTTCAAATTCTGTATTAAAAACTGCAACCATGAGCTTTAAAAAATGAAAGCAAAGACAAATCTAAGAAATAGATTGAAGTATTCCACTGCTGTGAAGTCAGTCCTCACCTTTTTGTAGCTATTAGAAACATGTACAAATATACTCTTTCTCTTAGCTAGACAACTTTGAAAAGGAGAAGTCTAACACCTCAAACCCTCACCCTCCTACCTGAATTATTTAAGCATTTGGTATAAATTCCTTTTAAAGTACTGGCACTGAAGAATATTGCTGCCTCTAGAGTACATGGTGCAATAGACACTGAAGGTTCTTCAGCCATATCCTGTTTTAACTGCCTCTTCTGATGGTGCATGAAAGGGAGTTGGATTGTTTCTTCTGCACATGAAGGCTAGAGGAGCAAAAAGTTTGTGGAACTGAAGAAATGCCCTTCCACCAAAGGCTGCAACAATGCAAGGAATTAGGCAGCTCAAGTGCACCCTGACTCCACTGCAAGAGGCAGCAGGTATTTGAGATGATTTCATCTATACCTAGAGCTTTTTCCTGTTTCTGGCATCCAAAAGGGAAGTTGTAACATGCAAAATTAGGCTCCTCCAGCTCTGACAAATATGGTTTGTGTGGCAAGTTGCTATACTCTATGGAGCTGTGATCATATCGTAGTGTCAAAGGGCTTTGTGCCCTGTCCACTGGTGGGCTGCGCTAATAGCACACAGTCAGCATCCCTGTAAAACTCCAGACCCAAGTCTGTGCTCTTCTGAGACCTGCTTGGACTTACTCCAGCATAAGGCAGTAGCTGCTTCTCACAAGGCAGAGCATGCTTATACAAAGAGTCTTCTACCTCAAGAATAAAAGTGGTATCTGGAAATGAGTGTCATTGCATCATTTTGGGTAATACTTAACTGTGTAGTTAAGTAATGTGAGCAAGCAGGCACGCCCTCCAGGCCTGAAGGGGATACAAGGTATCTAGTCATATGAGCTTTTTTTCCACTGAGCTGCACATCAACAGCAAGTGGCAGCACCCAGCCCAGCTAAGAGTGTGCTACACCAGAAACTATGGTGTCAGGTGTCTTTTAGCAACTGTTCTGACTTTCTGTTCCACTTCAGCTTCCTCTCTGTCCACCACATGAACTGCTTCATGTCAAGATGACTCAAACAAGAGGCTGCACAGTTACAATTCTGTGCTCAGAGCCAGCAGCTATTTCCAGGAGTGTTCCCTATGTGAAGTGCTGTTTAGCATACACCATCACTTCTAGAATGGATGTAGAATACAATAAAATGATGTATAGATTCCTTATTATTGTCACGGGGTTTCTTTTCTCAAAAATGTGTGTATATATTTTGTACCAGGTTAAGAGTGAACACTTCCTACTCTTATAAGCTCATTCACTAGGACAGAGCATGTAAGTCAGACACCATCTACCCTGACCTCGGCAAGTCACAGAGCAGCTGGGAACTGGAGAAGGACAGGTCTAATTGAGGGATATGTCTGAGTCATCTATAATCAGCACAATTAGACAAGCATGATGTGGAGTCACATACCGGGAATAGCTGGGACAGGTCACTACCACAGCACAGATTTAAAACCAATGCTTTGCTGTAGACAAATTGTAGCCTACTGTCACATGTTACATTAAACCCCACAGGTCAACATAAGTCTTTTTAGCACCATTACAGGTCAGAAAATAAATTTATGACATGCAGTGTACCTAGTGCAGAATCTGCAAGGTGGAGATGGTTCTGCTTGTGCAATTCAAGCAGCATGTCCACACTTCTATAAAGTCACCTGATTTTAAAAGATTACAAATGCTAGAGAGGAGTTCCTAAAATTAGGTCACTGATTAGGCCCTGCTCAGACCATCATGTGATCTACATATTTCTGATAATTTATTTAAAAGACCCTTAAATAATCTTTTGTTCTTTATCTGCTCAAAGGTATCAGTAAGAATCTATTTGTTTCATCATAAGTTTCCGGCTGTACTCATAAGCAAGGAACAGTGCCCCATTGGCCAGGAATGCACGGATCATAGTTGGTGTTAGTCCAGAATACAAGGCAAGTACACCTGCAAATGAAATCAGAGAGCAATTTAATACATTGGCTGACTGCATCAACCACTGTGCTCTTACATCTGAAGGATACTGAAACAATGCTTCTGCATAGAGGAGCTTGAACACAGAACTGAACTCCCTGGTGTGGGTAGCTGCTGATGCAGTTACTGGATAGTGATGTAGGAGCATCTAGCATTGTAACAGCGTAGCCACGTAAGTGCTTATGTTAGAAGTTTTTCTCAGGAATGACAAGGTCTTGGTCACCTGAAATACACTTCACAGTGACTATACCACAGTTGGCAGGAAGACAGAAGAAACAGCAGGACTATGTTGGAGCTGTGCTCCAAGTCAAACTTCAGTTCTGAGGAGTATCTTCTCTAGCAATGGGGCCAGGATTCATATTTACTGCCATGTACATGCTTAGACACCATCTTCCAAAATACCTGACCCAGGCCTTTTCCAGAAATGAGATGTTGAGGTAGATGCCTCAATGCCAGGCTGGACAGGGCTGTTTGAGAAATCAGTCCTTAGCCATATATAAACTTCTAGAGGTGAAGAAAAATTCTGCATGGAACTTACCCAGTTCCTTCAATTTTCATGTAACCTAGGCTTAGTCATAGGTAATGGAGTCTATTTCTTTATCTACTTTTAATGCATACTAAACTTTTGTTAACTTTAAGTGAATAGTCTCCTGAACCAAGAAGCAGGGCAGATGCTGTAAGTCTCAATTTCTAGATTTCAAGCTTTCCAGACTACACAAAGTATCAATATTTCTGTTTGTGAGAAACAGTTATTGTCTGTCTCTAACACATTGTCACTGAACCAGATTTCTTAAGCAATGTTGGGTATTGGAGGGTATGTATTTCAGAGTGTAGCCCTATAAGATTTGCTTGTTCTGCTTGCATACTCACCTTCAGTTCTCACAACAGTTACGAACGTTCCCATAAAGCCTGCCTGCTTTCCAGCCATTGAAAGAACCTGAATTCTAGATTTGACACAGTCCACAGGGTACACAGCAATCCACAGACAGCTGCCTCCAAAACCTCCACTTAGTAGCAAAGGAATGGGACCTAAAGTTAAGAAAGACTCTTTTATACACACTGCAATATTCACCAGCACGAATACAACATTATTTCATCTACAAAAGTCAAAGAGAACAGAGGAACCTGCTTATGACGAAAGAGCAGTTTCTGCTCCCTCCCAAACCTTTAAGTTACATTTAAGCTGCTGGTCTAACTGGAAGCTCAAGGGTTATAAAGAGTGCATCTCAGATTATTGATCATGCTAAAAAAGCGTAACTCAGAATTCTATCTTGAGTGTATTAAATAAATCAAATCCTTTAAAACTTGTAACCACTTTCCAAGGCTAATTGTGAATTGGTTTAGAGTTATGTCATATAGTGTTACTAATCACCTATACAGAGATTTATTTGGTGGAGTTATTTTATGATGGGTCATTTTTTCATAATGTACCCTGATTTTGTATTTCGGATCAGATGTTTATAAACATTTTGTAACAAGTGAGTCCAGAATGCATGCAGCCGAAAACCCAATTCACAGCAAGACAAAGTATTACTGTTCAGTTTTTCAACAGAAGACAAGCAATCTTTATTCTGCCATCACCACAATAAGATATTCAATCTTAGTGTTCTCTTACTATCATTGTAATTACATCTAGTGGTCAGCATACATTTCAGCATACACTTGAACACACTGTTCAAGAGAATGCAGCTAAATACTTAAAAATCACTCTAAATGGCTGCTGAAATGAAATAGTTCAGAGTTGTGTTACACTGTAGGGTCAGATATTTCAACAGTTTTGTACTGTTAGGTCATTATATTCTTTCTCCATTTATGATACATCTTACTTCATTATGAAGTGGTCACTTCAATAATTCATTACTATGTATACACAAAATGCAGACCTCCATATTTAGTATGGCCAGTTTCCTTCATTTTGCATGTATGTTACAAATGCTCTGCACCATCAGTGTATCTTCAGGGAAGGCACGTCCTCCCTTATGTTCCCCATGACAACATGTTAAAATCCATCTGGAAAAAGAGTCACCATACCTAAATCATCTTTTGATCTCCCAGAAGCAAAGAATGTCCGGCTCAGTTCATACCCTCCAAAGAAGAAGAAATAGCCTGGAACTTCCCGCAGCAAAGTGCTTGACAGGCCACGGTAAAATCCAAGGGGACCATCCTTTTGAATTACACCCTTCACTACTGACCAAACTGTACTGATAGAGAGGTTGATCCAGTTAGTGATGCTGAATGGCCAGATAATGGTAAGTTACAGAACAAAGGCAACTGCAGTGACAGTTAAGGGCTAGACCCATTGTGCAAACAACAGAATTCAAGTAAGACTTAGAACAAGATGCTGCTGGGAGCCCTTCACTGGCACCTAGCTTTACTAGTACCCAAAAGGTCTGCAGGCTGTAACCCTCCCAGCCACAACTCTTCTCTGATTAGCAATGCACTACAAATGTGACACTGAGCCAATACAGAATTTAAAGTAATAATACACATGAAATGGTTTCAGAGATACTGGGCAGTGTGTATACTTACTTGTGTCCCTGGATTATCTTTCCTGACAACTGCATTTCATGCATGGCCTGTAGCCGGCACTTCACCAGCTCTGTGGGACAGAGGACAAGGGTGGCAAAGGCAGAGGCAAAAGAACCTGCAGCAGCATTCTGCAGATCACTGCAAGAAAGAAATGGCAGAGGGTATTTGGGCAATGACCTTTAGTGCAGTGGAGCCACTGCACCAGCAATCAGCTTCCTGAACCTCTACACTAAATATCAAAAAAATCCTGACAGTCTTGGTGGAAAGAGTCTCAAGAGAAAAGGACAGTTACTTGAGAGACAAAAAAACCTAATCCATTCCATCTTCTTGTACAATGCAAAGACATCCTTTTGAAACCTGAGAAAATATATTGCAACCTCTACTCTTTCTGGCATACTTCAGTGATTGCAGCAGAATAAACATTATCAAGCATCACCCTTCTTGGTTTTTATAAACATTTCCATAGACTTGTTTTACCAGGCAACTTTTGGGAACTAGTTACTTCCTCAAAGAAAATAGGAGCAATAATTACCTCATATAGATAGATGTCAGTGTTTTCAAATTCATCTTACCAGTATTAGTACAGGGTTTCAGTGGAAGATGCTAGAAAACTGAAAGCAAAGCACAATGGATCACTGTAATCTTTCTATGGTTGTGCTGCTATGAATGCAACCATGTGGAACAGAGATAACACAGATAAACCCAAGCCACACCACTGAACAAGACAGCACTGTCATCTGCAATGACTCACAGTATTCCAAAACTAGGGTTTACTTTGTGGTGATTTTACACATACCACAAATTCTGGGATTGCTAAACTGCCAGGACTCAAAAGGCTGATATTAGAGGGTCATATTGCTTTATAATGCATTTTAAACACTGGTGTGTTAGACAGGAGCTGCACAATAGCATAGAAGTGGAGCTTCTCACTTCTTCCAGAACCTGGGGAGTCAGCTCAGCTGAGATACAGCTGCAGCACAGAAATGCCTTCCATACAAGGGAGATGTTTGCAATGTGCCCAGCAGTTTGATACACCTATAGTATCAGAGATTACAGCTACAAATTTCACCTTAAATTGTGACATGAAACAAAGCTCATGACATATTCAGATATAGCAGAGACAGCTATGCAGTCACATTATTTGATCTTGAACCAACAAGACATTAAGCAGCCATCCTGGATCTGAAAAATACCGTTATCTGACCTGGGAAAGAAGGATCAGATGCCAAAGGCCCTTGCTGTTGTTACATACTCAAATTACATTCCCATTCTGTATCTGACTCCAAAGACACTAGTACACCAATGTACTGTTCAAAGTTTCCTGCATTACCTCCCCTTCACACAGCATAAACATACTGTCTCAATCATATTAGATGATCCTCGGGCCTCTGCACATCTGTGACCTACCCCCCAGGATGATCACAAAAGACAGTCAAGAAGTGAAACAAGCTGCTGGTAGGCCTACCTCCTACGTTTTAGTGGGTAGGAAAAGGTAAGGGATCTGAAAGCTGAACAAGCAGAAACCCCCTGATCTAAGAAAGCAATAAGGAAAGGTGAAAACAGTCCTGTCTCAGCTGAGTGGTCTCAGCTGAGAACAGTGATAAAGAATGCAAGTAGACAAAACTAATATAGTATTTGTTTCTTAATTACTTCATATTCCACTCATAGCAGGCCTCAGTCTTAAGACACATCATGTCTTAATGTGACAGAAGAACACCTCAATGTCACGTTTAGATAATTGTCTTGCACTTAGGAAGCTATCCATATCATGTCAGAGATCTGACATGCAGAACTGTGGCCTCCCCTGCTACTTCCGCTAGAGACACATGTGACAGAAGCAGAACAAAGCTATTAATACAAAGCTGAATGTGGTTAACCTTGCATTACTCTTTGAACTAATGGAATTAGGACACTAAGAAAAGTATTTTGCACACTATGGCACAGCACAAGGATGGAGAAGGTGCAGCTAATCTTAGTGCTGCACAGGAGACATGCCTTGAGAAATGGATAACAGGCACACTGAGACTGCTGGACCACTGACAGCTCTACAGTGATGCATCTGGAGAACACCCATCCTAGCCACAAAGACCACAATCATTGTGCCATAACCTGTTTACACCCTGAATACACTGCACAACTCTAGTCTCATAAGCTATATGCCCAGGCCCATTAGAATTGCAAGTTTCAGAGAAAATCAGTGATGGCAGCTAAAGGAATGGCCTCAGAGTGCTCATTGATTAGGAGGGCTGCAATTCTCCCATGTAAGAAAAGATTCAGGTGGGCAAGAGGGGCATGGAGCAATGAATCTACAAAATCCCAGGTAGTGTGAAGAGATTGGATCAGGATCAACAGTTACAGAATTAATGACTGTCATCTGCAGGGCTCCCTGCCAAAGTGTACTTCAGATGCAAGGTACCTGGAATAATTCAAGAGGAGACTGGACAAGTCTTCAAAAGATCCAAGGTCACTAACTGGCTCAAACCAGAATCAAAAAATCCTCTTAACTAAGAACACAATCTAGCAGAGGACTCAGTAAGTATTAAACACTTCTTTCTCATTCTTCAGGCAGTCACTTTTTGCCAGCGTTGTAGACCGTACACTGTTCAAAATGAGACTTTTAATCTAACCACCATTATATTCAAGCTTTTGAAACTTAAATAAATTATTAAAAGCAAGGCAATGCTGGAAACTGTCCTTTTCCCTTAGTGAGCCTCCATATAAGAAAAACCACAACCACCTAGACGTCAAAGGAATGATAAATTTCAGGTGTTGTAATGCTCAGTCTCATTGGTAAAAAATGTTCCAGGTTTTGGATACTCCAGTTAAGGTGTGAATACCTAAACCAGCCAGCTATAGTGTGTCATTAGTAGATAGCTCTGTTGTCGTTGGACATCATATCGTCACACAGAGGTCTATATTCCAAAATTTACTACACTTTATAGTGGCAGAGGGAGGTCTGGGACATCACTGGTACCCTGATAATACAGTATTGGCAAATAGCAATGGCATGATTACTTATTTATTTTAAAAGGCAGGCCAGATTTTTATTACTAACCTGAGCTTTGTTTTCCTGTCTACTCCGACAATTCTTCTCACAATTTGTTGGCAAAATCCATAGCACATGAACAGAACAGAGTTCTCTGCGATGTTGGCCAGAAGTGCTGGTGTGGTTCCTTTGTAGAAGCCTCGAAACCCCACTTGCTTATAGGTTTTCACAAAACAGTCAGCAAGTCCTTTGTACATATTGGGGAACGTCTGCATCTTCACCTTTGCAGTGTCAAAGGGCTGGCCAGTCACCACACATGCTGTCCCACCTAAGCAAGCAGCAGAAGGTAAAAGGGTGGATGAAGGTTATGGCAACTTCAACATCTATACTCAAGCACCAGTAAAAGCAAAATCACACAGAAAGCAAAGATGAGTTAATTCTCTGTAGGAAAAATGCACTGATTTTAGCACAATGGTATCAATTATCAATGGCGAATTTAGTTACCCTAAGGAAAAAAAAACAAAGTGAAGGAGCAGTAACAGCATGGTTCTCATTAAACATTTCTTTACCTCATCAAAAACAAGCATCTAAATGAATCAGCTCACTTGTATAAACTTGTTCTGAATTAGAGGTATTGTTCTGCAATCAAGTCAGTTGTGTCAGTTGGTTAAGTAGCATTTTCCTTTGCTCATTAATGCAGTGGTTCAGAAGCCATCTGATTTTACACTCCAATAATAAAAAATAAAAAAATTCTCTGAAATATTAGTAATCAAGTGATTCCTCTGGGACAAGAGGAACACTCCTGAGATTGCTAAACTGATTATACATATTAAGTTGATAACCAAACACTCAAACCACCAAAACTCCAGATGGCTCTCAAGTACATTTATTTTCACATACTGGAAGAAAGTGTTGAGTATGAGCTGAAAAAGGGCAAAAGGGCAAAGTTTCTCAACATGGTATCTTTTTCAAACCGAACTGCAAGGTCAATACCCTGAAAACTTGTGAGATATTTCCACCAATGTCATCAAATAACCATTTTTCTCACAGTGCAATGTCCTTTCACAACATCTAACTCACTTCAGTAGTCTGCAGAAAGAGCTAATGTTATACTTTTTCAGTAAGAAACAGTGTACAGTGATAGCAATCTGTTAGAAGCAGCTACCTCACAGGAAGCACATGATATGTGTGCCTTATACAGGCTTTATGGTTTTGCATTTTTAGCAAGAGAGAACCGTTCTAAAACAGAAACCAATCTTTAACCGAAGCAGTTGACATGCACATACCTTAAATTATCTGTAAATGGAGATAACAAAGTAACTGAAATGGAAACAAACGTGTGAATCCAATTAAGATTAGCTCTTTTTCCTTTATGTGTGGAGAGAAAGAGTAAGCAAATGGTTGTTTAACAAGCATTATATACAATGTTTTACTCTTTGCAAACACATTTGTGTTACATTGTTCTTTCTCCTCTGCAAAGAAGTACTTCTGGTCTTCGGGAGAAACTCAAGATCTAGCTGCCATAAAACCTCATTCTCAATCAGACAGATCATTAAAAGCTTCAAAACAAATCAAGTAATGAAGCACAGAGATTGGTGCTCTGGGAGGATAACATAGGAGCTTCCTTAGACTAGTAACATCCATGTAATCTTCAAATGCAAAGTAGAGCTGGAAAGGTTCAGCCAATGTTATTTGCAGGGAAGTCAGATACTAATCTACAGGACAAATGCTAGGTTGTTACAATAAAATAATGACTGTTGGAAGATGCCCAGAAAAAACAGAAATGGTCTTGGAAATGTAAAGCTGAAAAACTGGGATTTGACAGAGAATGGCTATTCCAAAAAGACTGTCATTGGAGGTGGCACAAAAGGCCTAGCAAACTACAGCAATGAACTTTGTAAATCTCAAGATAAAGACCAAGGGTCCCAGTTATTATCAAATATATTGAAGAAAAAAAAAATAATTCTTCCACACAGCAGTAAAGAGTCATAAAAAACCACAACCCAACTACAAAATGAAAAGAAATGAGAAAACCTAAAAAGTCAAATCTGTTTGAACATTTAGACAAGTGTGGTCCTACTAACAACATGACAATGATGGAGAAAAGAGTCCGACTGAATTAAAGAAGTGATTAGACATTGCTTCAATCTTAGGCAAAGGACTATGACCCACAGACAGCTAAATGACTTATTTATTCTTATTTGGAATTTACTTGCCCCAATATGTCATTACTTATCAGGTAGTCAAGACTGTATCTGGAGAGGAAGGTGAAATCAGGTTACATGTTTGCTGGAGGAACAAGCTGTTTATGTACTTAGATCCATTTTCTAAAGGGTGCAGAGACTGCCACGCTGAACTTGTGCTGTCACCTCTTGCTTTCTCACTGCACTGTTAACCTCCACTCTGACAGATGACCCCAAATAACTACCACTGAACACATTTAATACCACTAACACTGTGGTAAAAGGATTGATTGTAATAATTATTGCATGTGAAAGAAAAAAAATCCGTAAAATTGCCAAACTGGTTACAAGAGTAAATTAGAAAAACTTCCACCTTTTCTGTAAAAATACTGTCAGCTTAGAAATGTCAGAGAGACCTCTTTTCCCCAGCAGAGTTAAAAGCCACATCCCTCAGACACAGACATTACCAACATGGCAATGTCAGCGAGACAATACAAGTATTTCCATTAACTGGTCCAGCAAAATTTTATAGCACAGACTAAACTGAAGTGGAAGTCAGTTACATGAATTCATCATTTAAAAGCTTCATAGCTCTGACATTCACAGCAACATGTTGTCTGAGCCAGTAACTGTTTGGATAGCTTCTTGTGCCTTTCAACTGGAGAGGGGTCCTGTGACAAAAGCAGCACTTTGATCACTCACACACTGATTCATTCCAAAACTCCGCTTGTGACTGATTCTTAAACTCATGTAAACACGAGAGAACTTAAACCTCCTTACAGAAAATGATTAGTCTGAAAGAAGGGTCTATACCTTTGCTATGTGGCAGGGGTTTCACTAGGGAGGAGCAATAGGGATAGTTACAACACTGGCTGAGGTCACACCTTCATCTCCATATCCTTAAAATACAGAAGGTGAGACTTTTTATAGCAAAAGGAAACTGCTTTTGCATTTGTCAAAGGCATTAAAACCATCTCTCAGAATTTTTGTGCAATTAAGCTCTCTCCAGCATTACCTGCGGCTCCTGCTGTGAGGTCAATAGCAGCCTGAATAGCAGAGTTGATCCTCATGCTTCACACTTAAGTTTATCAGTTACTTCTGAGCAAAGTCTCTTGTGTCCTGATGTGTATGGAGATATTTGACTCCTGAAGGAAGAGAAAGATACACAATTTACAATAACTTGACAGGCAAAAGCATCACCAGAATGCTTTCACATCCACTCTTCCGTTTAGAGGCATAAAATACTTGTGCCCAGGAATGAGACTTAGCATATTCGCATTTTGACCAATTTTGTGGCATTAGGCATGCCTCCTGGAGTATTACTGCCTAGCTTCATCTTATTTGGGCTTTCCATCTTCTAATCATCCTGGGTATCCCAAGTGAAAGCAAAGAGTACAACCAGGGAACAGACCTGAGCACTACCTTTGTATTGATTAGAGAAGCACAGTCTCCCATCAGGTGTCTAAGTCTAGCTGGCAGGAATATTTCACCTCTGTCTCAGCTCCTCATCTATAAAAAAAACAGAGAATCCCCTCTCCTCCTGTGAAAAGCAGGTAAGAAAACTCTATCCATGATGATACGGGCACATTAGGGGGCACTCAGAAGATAAGTAGAAACAGAATGAACATGAACATCTGGACTTGTGGCTGGTTGTCATGTTCCCAGTGCAAGTCCCATACACCAGCATATTATAAATAGGAATTACACCTCATCTCTGAGTAAGGCAGTTGGAAAGTGGAATTACAAAAGTGACACTTTGAAATAAAGCATTCACATGAATTCAGTTCTCAAATTTGCAGCAAGGTGCTTTCACTGGGCCAGCAGTTAAAACAAGCTTATTTATCTGGGACAAAACAACTCAGCCAAAGAGCTTCCACTATTTCAGAATCATGCTGCTGAGTAAGACACTTGGCTGGCAGTGCTGTCAAAAAGCTGCATGAGTCTTAAAAACCACACAAATGCACAACACATGTGAATCAGTGTCTCATTGACTTTTAAGCCTGGCTTCAAGCACAGTACATCAGTTAACAGAACAATTTTCAGTCTTCCACCTACTGTAGTGCTTCTTTTGGAGCTTGTTACCTCCCAAAGTATATTTTGGGGTAATATGAATGGGAAACATAATTTCCAGTAGACTACATTGAAAGGATAAAAAAACCCCAAAACCAAAATAACCCCCAACCCCCCCGCACACTGTATAAACCACTTCCATCATACAGGAAGCACAGACACTTGAACAGAAGCAAGATTTTAAGAAAGCCTGCCTCTAACCATATGTATTATTTCTGAACCTTAAAATAATACCCGAGTAGGCCAAATACTGTCACTCAGTGACTTTATCCATCCAATCTGTTTAAGATGTGTTGCATAAATCTAGACATAATGAGTATAATACAAAATAAATCATTACTCATGTAATAAAGAGCACTAACCTATTCAATTTCTAAATTGTGGGTTTAGATTTGAACTGCTTTGCTACCGACAGCATAGCATGCTAGGTGTTCTTTCAAAATGGGGGGTCCAGGGTCAAACTGCATTTTGTTGTCCTATATACCTCATTAGGGTTCATTCAGCACTCTGCAGTTTTGCACCTCATCTAGAGGAAAAGAGGAACAGATCAATGAGACAGACTTTGAATGAATGGAATTACTAGAGAGCAACAATCGCTTGTGTTCAGTAAAATGTACACTGCTTTCATTATGCTGAGTGCTTATCAACTCGTGCCAGTCCCCAAAGGGAGCACATGCCAAGTCACCCATTGAAAACTTGGCAACAGA
>VXAU01003670.1:1435392-1445974 GCA_013399695.1 Formicarius rufipectus | reverse complement strand
AAAAAAAAAAAGCCTATAAAAATATGGACGGTTTTAAGAGTGAAGGAAGTCTAATTGCCTGATCCATATCCTCAGAGTGCCACTTTCAAAAGATTTAAGTCTCAGTCAAAACTAAACCAGTACTATATATGCACATACCTATTTTTTCTTCTTTTGTAATAACACTAGTAGATTAAAAGCTGCTTGTAGATAGGGCACGACAACAACTGCTCTGCTACTTCCGAAGCGAATCCAATCCTCAAACCTGGGAACACAGAAGCATTAGTGTAACAGGTCCTGCGGAGTCCCTCGCCCGCAGCCCCAGGTGTTTCTCTGCGCGGATGCCGCCTCCAAACACTGAGCAGATAAACCCAGAAAGAAGGCAGCGCGGGCAGGCCGTGACTGCGCTCCCCAAGGTCACAGCAGGCCGGCACCCCGGAGCAGCACAGCAGCAGCACAGCAGCAGCAGCAGCACCAGCGGCACGGCGATCCCGGGGCTCACCGCGGCGGGATGTCACACGTGCTCGCCGCCGCTGTGGACGGGCCGCTCACGGGCCAGCCCGGCAATTCCCCACGCTCCTTCGGCGGAGGAAGGCTCAGGATTCCCGTCCCGCCCATTCTGAGCAGGACGGCCCGACCTGCCTTCGGCGGAGGCCCGCGGGAGCAGATCTCGGTCCCGGCCCGGCGCCTCCGCTCCCGGGCGGCCGCACACGCCGCTGCTGCTGCCGCCGCCGCGCATCCCGGGCCCGACCGGCTCCCGAACCGCGGGTACCCCTGGCCCACCACCATCAGCACCAGCCTCATGCCCGCGGAGGCGGCGAGCCCACTGCCCCCGCCCGGAGCCACCACTCACCGGAGCCGCCCGCAGGAGCGGCCCCGGCGCCGCTGCCCCTCTATATGGGCGGCGATGGAGGCGGCGCGGCCCCGGGAAGGGAAGGCGCGGGCCGGGGGGGCGGCGGGGATGGGCTGTGTTTAAGCTGGGGCTGGGCTGTGTCTAAGCTCACTGAGCATGATGCAACGGAATTTATGAATTAGAACCTAAACATATATATTTGTTGTTGCTGTTACTGTTGGGTGGTTGGGTTTGTGGATTTGTTTGGGTTTTGGTTTGTTTGTGGGTTCTCTTGGAGGTTTTTGTTTGTTTGTTTGTTTTGGTTTTTGTTTTGTTTGGTTTGGTTTGGTTTTGTTTTAAATTTTGTTTCCCAGAAGGATTTATTCAGGAACTGCGTACCCTGAAATAACAACACTTTCCGTGTACAGTGGAACTGACAGGATTCCTTAGACACTCTCCTAAGCCGTCAATTTCGTGATCCTGGCTTTTCGAGACTGTAAAGTGGCAGACAGCGGCCTGAACCACTGTGGTGAATGCTAGTATCACTTTCCTCATCTGAAACTACAGAGCACCCTTTTTTTTCCCCTTTAGATTTGCAGCTAGCTGAGGTGCTTGCAATAGGGCTCGTTGGAAATGGTGTGCGGTTGAAAGCAGTAGGGCACTATACAGTCCGTGGAAAGGCAAATAAGCAGGCGCTATCATGTGTATCAGTGACCAGTCATACCTGAGATACTCTGCCAGACCTGGCAATGTTTCTGGGAAGCACCACATGCCTGTAATCTCAGTTGAGGTGCACACGTGCTTGCATGGATTGAGACATGCTGACTTACACATTTGAGCTTAGATCCATGGTGTTTTCCACCAAATAAATCTGATGGCTCCTACTTTCAAAGCCCAAACCAAGGAAAAAGCATAATAAATACCATAAAGTTAAATGTATTTTTAAATTAACAGTAGGGCTGAGATTTGATTCTTCTATATGGCTATTTTCTTGAATTATTCCTTTAAAATGATTTATCATAGAATTATAGAATGGCCTGAGGTGGAAGGGACCTTAAAGATCATTTGGGTCTAACCCCTCTGATATGGGGAGGGTTACCGTTCACTAACCCAAGTTCCTCAGAGCTCCAACAAACCTGGCCTTGAACATTTTCAGGGATGGGATATTCACAACTCCTTTAGGCAACTTGTTCCAGTGCCTCATTACTCTCTGAGTAAAGAATTTCTTTCTAATATAAATCTACCCTCTTTCAATTTGAAGCCATTCCTCCTTGTCCTGTCACTACATGCTTTTCTGAATAGTCTCTATCTTTCTTGTAGGTTCCCTTTAGATATTGGAAGGCCACAATTATGTCACCTCAAAGCCTCTTTTCCAGTCTGAATTATCCCAATTCTCTCAGCCTCTCCTTCTAGAAGAGGTGCTTCTGCCCTCTAATTAACTTGGTGACCCTTCTCAGGACTCACTCCCAACAGGCTGATGACCTTCCTGTGCTTGTGACAGCAGGGCTGGATGCAGTATTCAAGGTATGTCAATTGTGAAGGAACAACAGGCTAGGTTATAAATGGTTTTAAAAATTTAGTTGTAAATTATTTTAATTCCTTAATGTAAAAAAAAAAATAAATCACTGAGTCTGTGGTAACTAGTCAGTATTTGTGAGTTAGTTATGCAGCTCAAATAACCTTCAATACTCAGAGATTACTGTTTAGTTGCAAAGAATTTTGACACATATTGACTTCTCTTTTTAACAGGATGGCAGCACTGTTGAAAGATTCAGTTGATGATGACCATCTAACTCCTAATGCAGTGAAGCTTGTGATTAATATGCCATTTAACCACATGCTGCCTGCCCTTGCCATTTGCCAGCTGAAACAACAGGCCTTGTGTATTTCAAGATGCTTCTTTATAGCCACGTCCCTGTACAAAAAGATGGAGATGGTGACAGCACTTGAAATAATTGTCTGGGAGATGTTATAGCCATGGAATGCAGCACTACAATGAGTGTATTGCCACCACGTGGCTATTTCTGCTGCCTGCACCCATGGCTACTCAGCCAAACCATGCTTTTTGTCCCTGCACTGTGCTGGCGTGGAGGAAATTCTGGTTTTGAAGAAGGATTTATTTAAGAATTGTGTACCCTGAAATAACAACAGTTTGTGTGTACGTAGGAGAATTGCCATGATTCCTGAGGCACGTCCTAAGATAAGATGTCAGTTTGTTTATTTGAGAGGGAGTTTAACTTCATGCTTCCCCTCAAAGGATTTAGGCATGACAGGAATGGGTCCTGTGCAGAGAGCTTGGCTTGCAAGTGCTTTACAGGAATTTGAAAGTGCTTTCTGGAACTAAAGGGGTCTGTCTTGGGGTATGTATGACTGACTTTGGGATGAGATGGTCCACTGTGTGGTGGAGGGGCACATCTACTCTTTGGCAGAGTATTTTGGCAGTGCAGAGATGAGTGATTTCTGGGATATGGAAAACTGGTAGGGAGATGCCATGGAAACTTGTCTGATGCAGTAGAGGAAAGGGTTTCCTTGTGATGTGTTTCTTTCCATCCTGCAGGATACCAGCAGTTCAAGTGTATCTCCTGGGCTCTTCACTGTCTCCAGCTGAGGACAGGCAAAAATATTTGTTGCCTGTAAGCCAGTTTGTCTTTCCTAATTCACATGGAAATCCTCATTGCCCAGGAGGATGACTGTCCATTTTTGGCAAGTATTGGCCCAGAATAGCAGCCAGAGCTGCAGAAATGAGACCATGAAAACTCACTCAGCACCTTGCAGTGGATGCTGTTCATACTGTTCGGAGAGGTGGGTTAAGTAGGACTCTACCACATAGGGGTTTTATATGGAGGAAATGTAAGATGCCTTCTGGGTCAAGGCCTTACACAGGTGAGAATTATTTGTGTACTGATGTAGTACAGTCAACTGCAAATGAGAGGACAATGCTGGCTTTTCCAGAGTAAGTTCCACTAATGAAGTAAAGGTTTGGGGGGGGGGGGGGGCTTTGAACCATGTTTCAGAAGGACATTTGGCCCTAACCTAATGCAAAACAGATTCCTTGAGTCAGAGGTGAGGAGCCTCAGCACTCTATTTCAGTCTGCTGGTATGCTGTTGTTGCACTAAATTAATTGCTAGCAGGTATAGTCCCATCACCTTGGGGATTTCAGAACTTCTTGAACTGTGCCATCTGCCTAGTAAGTGTGGAGATTGAAGACCTGACTACAAATCTATCTGGAAGCAGAGGGATGAGAGATAGTGCTAGTCTGAGGGAAAAAAAATAAAAGCTCATGTTCTTGCTACAAGTCTTTGGAGAAATTTTTCTTTGCAGTGTAAGAATTGTACTTCCAGGTTCTGTTTTCAGTAAATAATTTTTCCTATTTTGCTTAATATTCTTGATAACTACCAGTTGCCATGGAGTTATGGTGCACCATGAGCATTTTCTGTCTGTTTATTAGTCAATTGCAAATAAATACCCTTTGAATCTCATGCAAAACCAGCAACGCATAAGACCAATATGCAAATGGTATGTTTCTTGGATAATTTTTTTAACATTTCTATCAATTAGAAAACAAACCAAAAACAAACCCAAAAAAACCCTCATGGTTGGGACATGAAATGGATTTATGGAAAGTTAGTTACTGGGTATCAACTGAACTGGGAATTTTCTTGGTACATTGCCTCAGCCAGGGCGATGTGATACTAACAGGCAGCAGCTCACAGAGAAGGAGGGTACTGATGCAAAAGCGTCCATTTTTATGAGTAAAATTAATTTGTTAGTGAAGTAACCTGGACTGGAAAATCTGTGTGAAGGAAATATGGGACATTTGTATATCGTGCTCCTTGAGCACCTGACATCCCCCAGGAAATGGCTGGATGCTGAAACATCACTGTGAATTAGTCACACACCAAAAGTGCTGTATGGGCTGAAACACATGTTTTACCCTTAATGTTTCAGTACCACAAGCCTTAGAGAGAGGCGAGAGACACTCTAGTTACCTGCCTGTAAAGGAATTAACTTTTACGTTTCTTAAAGCAATTCATGCTCTGTAATACAAGATCATGTGTTATTCAGAGAGGTAACCTCGGTCTTCGGATACCCTGTATCTGTCATTCAGAGAGGTAACCTTGGTCTTCAGACACCTTGTCAGAACAGTTTTGGATGCTGCTACCCCTTTTGTTTGTCCTCACCTGTATTGCTGACAAGAGTCTGAAACCACCCCCTCAAAAAACAACTCATACGGGAATGTAAATCTGTTGAATCTATTAAATCTATTTCTTAAATATAAAAAAATACATATTTAACTCTTAGGAAACTGGCCTGAGCGAGCCACTAGGGCAGGATTGGTGTACTTAATTTGGAGAAAATTTAGGGATTTTTCAGTGATGGAAATAACAGGAACAACCTGATGAGACACACAAACCTAGTAAACACAGATCTTTTTTTTACCCAACAAAATTGTCAAAGATAGATGCTTGGCTCCAGCAGAAACCCTTGCACTTATCTGCTCTTGCTCAGTGTTGAGACCTGCATCTTCTCCAAGACTGTGGGGCTATCCAGCCATTAAATGCTTCAGAAAGGCCATCCCAAGTCTTGGTTTTACAGAATCACGGAATCGGTCAAGCTGGAAGGGACCACAGTATGTCACTTCCCCACTCCAGCCAGGTCATCCCAGAGCACATGACACAGGAGTGCATACAGACAGCTCTTGAATATCCTCAGAGTGGGGGAGCCCACAACTGCTCTGGGAAATCTGCTCCAGTGCAGTCTCATGCACAGTAAAGAAGTTCTTTCCCTTGTTCTGGTGGAACTTCCAGTGCACAAGTTTCTGCCTGTTGCCTGTGTCCCAGTGGTTGGCACCACTGAGAAGAGCCTGGCTCTCATCATCATCATCATGGCTGGGCTTCACAAAGATTTGGGAGGGCTCTACCCATGCTTGCTGCAAGCACACTGATGGCTGATAAGACTGATGGGAGATAGGCAAGTCCAGTCACAAAAGGCACAGCGGAAGGTGGTATTGGAGAGGCACAGTTCTTTCTGCAGTGTCTTTTCTCCTTGAGACTGATTCTGCATGAGTTTTTGAAGGAGACAGCCACGTTATAGATTGTGTGTCTCCACGTCTCCTGACTGGAGGCCAGAGTGGACCACTGATGGTGGTCAATATGGCCAAGGCTGAGGTGTTGTTTCAAGTAGTCCTTGTATCTCTTCTTCAGGGCTCCTCTCTTGTGGCAGCCGGTGGCGAGTTCACCATAGAGCACAATCTTAGGGAGGTGGTGATCCTCCATCCTGGAGACGTGCCCTGCCCAGCACAGCTGCGTTCTCAGCAGCATGGCCTCGATACTGGTGACCTCTGCCTGTTCCAGAACGGACACATTAGTCACGTAAACAGACCAGTGGATGTTTAGGATTGTCTGGAGGCAGCGCTGGTGGAAGTGTTCGAGGAGTCGCAGGTGGTGGCGGTAGATGACCCAAGGCTCAGACCCATTGAGAAGAGTAGACAGTCTCTCTATCTTCTTCACATCCTCCCTTCAGAGACTGATAGACATTGAGGAAGTGCCCTCTCAGTCATCTCTTCTCCAGCCTGAACACCCCCAGCTCCCTCAGCCTTTCCTAGTAAGGGAGATGCTGTAGACCCTGAATCATCTTCATAGCCCTCCGCCCCTGGAGCCCCATGTCCCTGCCGTACCGAGGGGCCCAGAACTGGACACAGTCCTCCAGACGCCGCCTCCCCAAGGCTGAGCGGAGGGGCAGGACCTCTGTCCACTCTCTTTCCCCTCTCCCACCCCTCCTGGCACGGAGGCCCCGGGGATGCTGTCGGTGCCGGGCTGTGCCGGGCTGTGCTGGGCGCAGCGGGGCAGGTCGCGGGGCCGGAACGCTGCTGCGCGGAACGCTCGGCGCGGCTCCTTGTTTCCCAGCCGGCGGCGCCCGGCGCGAGCAGGCCCGGGGTGGGGGCGCCATGTGGGGCCGTGTGGGTGTCCGTGTGGGTGTCCGTGCCTGGCGCCGTGATGACCTGGCACTGCCGCTCCTCGGGGCGCCTCGCAGGTACCGTCACTGCTTCCACATCGCCGCCGGGGCGTGCCGGCGGTGCGCGGGCTGGGCCGCGCCGTGGGGACCGCGCTGGGTCCCACAGCGCGGCCCTTCTGAGGGCTGAGGCCCACCCGTGCCGCCAGGGCCGGGCAGTGGACTCAGGGCGGGGGAGTGGCGTGGGTCGTGTTTCTCGGCTATCTCTCCTTGCCGTCCTTGCCACCGCGGACGTGGGGTGAGCGATCCGCGTGTGTGACCTGACCCTAATTCAATGCCTCTCGGGCACTGTTGTCCATGCGCAAAGCATAGGAGCGCGTTTTCATTATTGCTAGGGGAGTTTTAACTGCTTATAGTGACAGGCCAGTTGCACGTTTATTCATTTGTCTATTTATTTACTTATTTTTGAACAAGCTCCGATGTCCTCACATACAAAGCAGCTCGGGCTCTCTGGTAGCTGTGTTTGCTGTCTGGGGCCGAGCTTGCCAGCAGGAGGCAGACCAGGTGGTGGGTGAAACGTAGCGATGCAAGCTGCAGTGTGCGGTGCTGGCTTTGAGTGTCTAAGGCTTGCGCTCTTGCTGTCTTTTTATGTTCTTCCTGGGTTTGTAAGCAACTATTAGGCTGATAAATTTGGGGCTGGTCAGCCTGGAGTGGAGAAGGTTGCATGGAGATCTCATAGCAACCTTCGAGTGTGTGAAGGGGGCATGCAGAGAAGCCAGAGAGTGTCTTTGTCAGCAACTGTAGTGATAGGATAAGGGAGAATGGATACAAATTGATGGAGAGGAAGTTTAGGTTAGATATTTGAAAGAAGTTCTTTACTGTGAGGGTGGTAAGACACTGGAACAGGTTGCCCAGGAAGGTTGTGGATGCCCCAACCCTGGCAGTATTCAAGGTCAGGTTGGATAAGGCCTTAAGGAACCTGGTGTAGTGGGAGTTGTCCCTGCCCATGGCAGGGGTGGTTGGGAACAGATGATCTTTGTGGTCTCTTCTAGACCCTTAAAGTTCTACAATTCTGTGGTTTCTGAATGATTAGATAGTGTTATGGAGCATGCAGCGTGAGTGAATGAAAAATTAGTTGAACAAAGACCTGTGAAGAACAACGTAGTGCAAAACAGCAGGGCTCCTACCATCTTCCCAGTAATGAGGTTCTGAAGCTTTCCTGAAATTTTCCTCATGCTTCAAATTTAGGCTTTAGTTCTGACAATTTATTAAGTGCAGAATGACTGCAGTGTGATGTCTTCTGATACTGGCAGATTTTCCCTTTTTAGCCAAAGAGAGATGTGTGTGAAGGGAGGTACATCAAAATTCCTTACAATTTGTGGAAGTGTTATAAGATCTACTGAAGTGTTATATTTTGAATAAAAATATATACTTTAATTTTTTTCTTTATTTCAGTAACTTGAGGGTTTTTAAGCAAAATAGGCTGTTTAAATTTAAAGATTTGAACAATTTTAGAATGTTAAAGAGAACAGTTCTTTGAATTCTATGGTAGTTTTTCTAGGGAATGTAGCTGTGTCTGTGTTGCAGCAATGTCCTGAACAGCTCCCTGCTGGCCCTGGCTTCGCATCCTCACCGACTCTGTGTTAGTTTCAACTTCTTTGTAATGATGTGGTAAAATAAGTAGAGGAGCTTTTCAAATGGAAAGATAACCCGAAATTTTTTTTGCTTGTTTGTTGTTGGAGTATCTTGCAGCCGAATACATTTCCCAACTTGACTGCTATATTGCAGGGTAGGGGAATGTGATCTATAGAAATGCCACAAGAGCGAAAACATGTGAAGCTATATGTATGTGTACAGTCTTTTTTCAGATGGCTGAGAGTGTTCTCTTTACTGACTCATTTTAAGAGTTTTGATGAGGTTTCTCTAGTACCAATGAATTTTAATGTCAGGTACCATTATATTCAAACTCACTCTCCTACATAATGCAGAAATACTTTAAAAGTTTTAAGTTCATATAATATTTCCTCCACAAAGTGTTTTAAGGTGCTTACTTGATTTTTCTGAATGAGGAAACTGTATGTAATCAGGAGTTTGAAATGGTGTTCCAGGCCTTCTCAGAAGTCAAAAGGTGCAGTTTGACATGTACTTAACGTACTCAGATTGCACTCAGGCCTACACAGTTGTAATTGATGTTTTGGAGCTTTTTGTAGGCTTACAAAATTCAGCCTTGGACCTTATTTGTAACTTCTGTTTTTAACTTTGTGTATTATCTAGCCAAATACAGAAACCCTTCAGCACAAGCAGCGTGCTTGCTACCGAGAAAGATAAATCTACCGCTTCCAAAGACAGTACCACTGAAGGAGCATCAAAGAGGCAGGAAGGTACAGCAGGAACACCAAAGCAGAAGCTGTTAGAGATTATTGGTAATATGAAAGTGGAAGTGAGCTACAGAAAGAAACTCCAAGAATTAAAAGCCAGTGAGAGCAAAAAGCAAGCCATGAACAGGCTGGAAGGCCCGAATGGTGAAGGTCCTCAAAGAACTACAGAAGACCTCCAACGGTAGAGTATAACAAGCTTTTCTTAGCCTGTTTTATCTTTTATTCAATTTTTCCCCCATTATTTAGAAAAACATAAACCATCAAATACCATTTCCAGCTGTGGAAAAGAGTTTTAGCATGTGGTGTACAGATGTAGGTTGGAGTAAATCACAGGGGAGAATTTGGACAAAAGCTGCAGGTAGCGTTCTACCATAAGCTGCCTTTTTCTGCAGTGAGACTCTGGAAAGGTAGCATTAGCATCTGCCTGTGGAAAGTTATTTTATGGGAGAGGGAAAATACTGTTCAGATAAAATATAATAAAACTGAGGAAAAAGAAAAAAATATTTAAGAATGGCATCATGATTGTCACGTCTTTGGAGTGGCTTCTCTCCACAATGTGTAACATCATGTTTATTACCCCACAGATCTGTGCTGCCAGTAGTCTTCAGACTGTATGTCTGAGGGGCTGTGCAGGGGCATTGGGCTGCCATTTCCCCAGGTTTGAGAACAAGAGCTTGTCAGAGTCATTCATTTTTTGATTAGTGCAGTTTAGGGCAAACCTGCCTGTCCCACTGGCCACCCCTATTTGGGAAAATATCTGACTAACTTTTAAATGATTAAGACATACAGTCTTTTGTTTGGATGGTTTAGTTTTGTGTTTGTTTGTTTGGTTTTTTTTTTTTTTTTTTTTTTTTTTTTTTTTTTTTTTTTTTTTTTTGTTGGGTTTTTTTTTTTTTTTTTTTTTTTTTTTTTTTTTTTTTTTTTTTTTTTTTTTTGGTTGGTTGGTGTGTTTTTTTTGGTTTTTTTTTTGTTTTTTTTTTTTTTTAAATCTGTTTTGTCTCTTACAGTTTAAATCCAGAACTGGTAAAGGCTGCTTCTGCAGTTGCATCTTCCCTTCCACTCAACAAGAAACAGACAGAATCAGAACTACTTGCACAACTAAGAAGACATGAAGAAACTACAGATAAACAGAGGAGAGTGGGCACTGTTAACATACGGTCTGTTTATTGAATGCTAATCTCAATTGTCTTCAAAATTCTGATTTTTGCAATGTCATTCTGAAGGTGATTGTGTTCTCTATTGGAAAGCTGGCCCTAAAAGCTACATTTGGGCAGTTTATCCTTGGGATTAATGTATATTAGTAACATCATTGGTTTGATTGTACCAAACTCTGAGGTTTGCCATTGTCTTTCTAAAATGGTTTTGCAGAAATTGAAAGTGTTTTCCTGCTCTGGATCATTGCTTTCTTGGACAGGCTAGCAAAATAACAGCTTTTTTTTT
>VXAU01003670.1:1391451-1435371 GCA_013399695.1 Formicarius rufipectus | reverse complement strand
TTTTTTTTTTTTTTTTTTTTTTTTTTTTTTTTTTGTCACAAGCTTCCAAAGTTCTCATACAATGGATGGATTTGTAGACGTTTCAGACATTCTGTCTGGACTGGTGAATTTTCATGGCAGGTCTGCAGAACTGAACTAGAGCAGCTCTGTTTATAGCCCCACCCTTCCTTTCAAAACTTTCCAGTCAACCCAAGAAACTCATCTCTTGGCTTAAGTTTGTTTCCAGTGTGGCTTTCAAGCAGATGAGAAACATTTGTTTGGAAACTGAAACAGTCGTGCATGCTGCTCTTTTGGATGATGGCTAAAGGCAGATTTTTCATTCTCTTTTTTTTTTTTTTTTTCAGCTAGTATTCAAATAACAACTCAGAAAATAAGGCATTAAATCGAGGTGAAATGCTGAACCAAACAGAAAATTGAATCTTCAGCAAAATATAATTGTGAAACCTTTCTTTTTGTCTGTTTGCAGTGTGAACTGCAAGCTGCTTATCTTAGTTTTAATTTATTTTGTGAAAACGAATTAGACCCAAACGAGTATCTAAGTTTGACCTATCTATTACTGTTTGTAGGTTACACATATCATTATTTGTAGGGATCAGTAAAGGGTCTGCTTGGTTTGGTTATCAGTGCACTGCGAACAGAACAGCCAACAAGGTAATGATGTTTGTGCCTGATGTCTGCCTTCTAACTGAGTGGAAATTAAGATCATGACAGATGCTTGCAAATGGATTGAGTAGGTGATTGTGCAGAGAGCGGGATATACAATGCTCCGAGAGTAACTTCATTAAGCACAATACCTGTTTTTCAGTTATAGGGATATTTATATAAAGCTTGTGTTCATTAAACTGTTAATTACCAATGGGCTTATGCCCTTTCTGTCACCAGGCTTTTTAGAAGAACAGAGTACACAAATGTCTTAGTAATGGCGTCGGCTGTGGGTGGCCGCCTTAAATGCAATTTGAACGTACTTGAGTATCTACTGAGATGTTGGAGGACCATAGAGCTCCTCCTTGAGCTAATACCTGCAGTGGCTAACCTTGATGCCTAAGGTGTACATGCCCTGGTCTAGGTATGATTGCTCTGCCTCCTGCTATCAAGGGCTCCCTGTCTTTCCACCTACTGCACATTTCCTCTCAGCACTCAGCTCCGGCTGCAGTGGAAGAAAGACAGTGACTAAGGAGCTTGTAGTCTAAGCAAAAAGGGATTTTTTTCCTTCAGAATTTAATTTCTTCAGAAATTTAAAAGCTGCAGCTATATAGTGCCTCTGTATTGTTGATTGGTGGATTAAAATGTGGCATTACAGTATTTAATGACCTGCTTGTGGATGAATCTCTGTCATTAGAAAAATGCATTTTCCTCAACCAGAGCTAGCCTTTTTGAATGTCATGGATGTCTTACTGTGCTTTGAGTTGGCAAGTTCTATTCCCTGAGGCAGATTTGTGACCTTGCTTGTTTCCCCCAGGGAATACACTTCTCCTTCCTTCCCTGCCCTGCCCCATTATTTTCTGAAAAGTTTTTGTTTTCTTCCTTAGTAGTTGAGTAACAGTTTGAAACTCTTTATCAGTGGATGAGTTTTAAAGAAATACCAGAAACTCCTGCTGATTTCCATGATAGAAAACCTGGTTATAGTAATCTTTCAGAGTCAGTGGTGACCTTTCAGTTCTTTTAGATAAACACAGTGCTGTCAGGTTTCTGATTAGTGTTTAGAAATGTTGATTTTACAAAGCCTAGCAGACCTCAGACTTGATTCTGCATAATTTGTACTCCACAATATCTCAATCCACTCAACACACTAAAATGCTTCTAGTGTATTAGAAAGCATTTACTTTTGTTCACACATGTGTTGAATTTTATTTTGATAAAGGAATATGGACAATTTAACTTTCCATTTTTTCCTATAAAGCTTTTCCATTTAATATACTGACACATTTTAAAAGCCAATATATATTAATTAGTTATTTTAAATACTTAAAAATGAGAGTCTTTACAAGCAGTAGAGCCATATAGTATGGACTGCAAAAAACTGGATACCGATACTGTGGTTTTTAATATGTAATAAATGGTGTATTGTCCAGATCTGTGCCAATTATTTTTACCAGAATAGTGGCACAACCTCCAGAGGTCGCTGTTGTATGCAGTCATCTCATCGTGTTGTTTTGTAGACAGCACAAAGGCAGCGTGTTCGTGAGGAGGGAGAAATATTAATGATATAGGAGATCATTTTTCTCATCACAGAATACAGTTTCACTCAGTGGAAATCACGACATCGCTGCACCAAAATAAACCCTGCAGTTTCAACCTATTACAAGTTGAAATTTCAGCTCCTGTTTTGGATGAAGAAGAATAGTTCAGAGCTTTGACTAAAATATATCCAAAACTCCTTACGTCTCCATTTTTAGTATTATAATTATTGGCTCGTAATCAGGAAAGAGAGACAATCTGTGATTGTTACTAAAGTTCTACCTCTTCCTGCCTCTAGAAGGCAGAAACATCTAGGAACTTAGGTTTTTAACGTCATGTTGGGACATGAGGTGATATATCTAACCACTAACCAGGTACACTGGGGTTGGAGTGTGACTTTATAATGTGATGTTTTTTGTTACAGAAGGCATTAAAAATCTTTGCACTTTTATTTTTATTAATATCAGGATACTTAAATGATACAGGGCTACTTTAAATGATAAAGTGTTGAATGATTGCTGCCTGAAACATTTGTATACCAATGATGGGGTAACATTAGGATTTCCCAGTGACAAATATACAATTGACTGCATATTCTGATAGATTGGTAGTGTAGTCTGTCCAGGCCTACTGTGCAAAACCGCAGGTAAATCAAGGAGAGGTTCTCTGAGCAATCGTGACTTCCCTGAAGCACAGGAACACTCCAGCCTTTTAGGTCACAGCCACGTCAAGCCATTGGGCTGGGCTGTGTCTGACCTTAGGAATTATGTCCCTTTGACCCGTGTAAGTGTGTCAAGCCTCTGGCCCAACACCAGCTTACTAATGCCAGTAGCCACCTCATAGAGTAATTTCTAATGTGAGATACGTGATTAATCTGAGATTGCTTTCTATTTAAGATTAAAATGAAATTATTTAAAGCTTGCTTTCAGATGCCTTCCAGAGTAGGGACCAGAAGAGTTATCCTGTTCTTGTTCTGCCATTTGAAACCACATCTAAGGCTGAAGAGAAATCCTGCTGTGTTGGTGTGGCAATTAGCTTTTACAATTTTTCAGAAGTATTTCTTTCTTGTCAGTAAAATCTCTTTTAACTTAAACTGCCAAAGCATAGTTTGAATTTCATTCAGGTTTTCATAAAATGGATATTCAGTATTTTTGACTTGGCTTATTTTTATATTTTGAGATCATACTTAGGTTTTAAAACTTGAGCGCTGCAATTTTGTATGCCTGTGTGTGACTGGAAGTGGTTGGGTGGAGAGGATAGCTGTGAGGAAGAATTATGAGCTTGGCCTTTACCAACCAACAGACTTGCCAGTTAAGGGAGCTCATGAGTGTAGGCAGAAAGATGGTGTGTGTTGCCCTTTGCATTCAGAATGACCTGCAGACAGTGCTGGAAGAGATCGGAGCATTTACTCTTCACGTATGGTTTTTA
Source organism: Formicarius rufipectus (assembly GCA_013399695.1). Lineage (NCBI taxonomy): Eukaryota > Metazoa > Chordata > Aves > Passeriformes > Formicariidae > Formicarius > Formicarius rufipectus. The sequence goes on along the minus strand of VXAU01003670.1, from coordinate 1,431,765 downwards.
CTACAGAATTACGAAGGAAGATGTGGTCTGTTAATGCTGTAATATGATTATGCAATGCAGCAGATTGCAGTGGCTCAGGAAAGGTGACCTACTTATTAGGGTGGCATGATTGGCCCATGTCAGCTGATGTGTGAAGGCAAGCTTCCTTTTGGTCTGCAGCAGCACAACTCTGTCCCTGGGCAGTGTTGGTTCCTGTCCAAAAAACTGGTGATTTTAATGTCCCTATTTCAGTCTATTTCTTGTATCCAGATAAATTCCTTATTTGCTTAAGCAAAGCGTATCTGGTACGCTCCATGAATATTGATATGCAGATACATGTTTTTTTTTTTTAAAGTTAGAAACTAAGTATTTTTTTTTAAACCAAATAATTTCAAAGAAAGCATTCATTTTAGATTTAGTAGGCTAAAATAGCACTTTTCCTATATAGAATGTAACAACTAAATGGTTTAAAAAGTCGGAGTTGAATGTTTATTGGTTTAAAGATGAGTGTATTTTGTGAGGAATGTATAGTTCTGCCTCATAGAGGCTTATGAAACCAATTGAGAGTAGAGTTTCTGGTTAATACATATGAAAAACCTCCTTACTTTGTCAGTTTGTTGAGTTTTTACATTTCATGTTTTTAATTTCAGCAACGTCATTTCAGAGATGACAGTTAAAAGGCAGTCACCAGCACAGAGGGGTGTGAGGATATCCCGTCGCATTTCCTTGGAGTTTGATGAAGATGGTCAAAGATTAAGACCTGAAAGATTTTCATCTCAGTCTTTTGACTCCAGAAGGTATTTTTGTTGCATTCCCTACCAGCAGAAGGAGCATGCAATTACTAATGGAAGATACCTTGAATTAACTTGTACATATTCATATTGCCATACTTGAGAGCTTAAAGAAATTACTTCTGTTTTTCAAGAAAAATACTGTTAGCACTGAAATAAACCATGAGAACAGAGTAGTTAATGTTAACCAGTTAATCAAATAATGTGCAATTTTTCTGGTATTGCATTTTAAATAATTAAAAATATGTGGTGCTGAACTGTAATTGTGCATGTTTTAAATAGATTAAATTTTTCTCACTTATTCATAGCACAGTTTTGTATCTGTTTCTTAACTGTTTGGGAAATGGAGGCTTTGAAGGCCTGCTTTCCTCTCCTGGAAAACTTTGATAGTGTTCTATATTTAGAAAAGTCTCATGCATTCTCTTGGGGTTTTAAAGAGATAATAAAGCTGGGCTTTTTAGTTTCGCTTGTTGTAATTAGTAAATCATTCTGTAATTGATTTCTCTATTGTCTGTGACATTATTGTCTATGAAAGTAACTTTATCATTTACCTTGTGATTTCAGGGTACTCTTTAGCCTTATCTTGCTGTTTTTATCTTGCTGTTACCCTGTATTATGTGGCCAGTCTATTTTTTAGTGAATTAAGGAGTGTTCTTACAGTTTTGGTTTACTTCTGTAAGCTGTCCTTTCCTGCCTGTAGTTTTTTGATTTTCTGATGGGAGCTCATCATCACGTTCCTTTTTGGTATATTCCGTCTCTAGCAGTTTTTAGTAAGATTGACTTCTCTTGTCATTAATTTACTTTACAAATTAAGCCTTTTTCTTGGGGTTAGGGGCTGGAAGTTGAGGGAATTGCTTGTGTTTAGATAGATTGTGGTGAAGATAGAATTTGAATAACTAAGAGGGGAAAAAAAGCCTAAGTTTATGGGTGAATAGATGTGCAGTATTCTGCCCTCTTTGGTCGTCTAAGGCATCTGTATCAGTGTATCATAAAGAGAATTGTGACTTCCCATAGGGAAAAAATTGGAACATAGGCATTGGGCCATGTAGATCATTCAGAAACATTGAAGTGGCTTATGACCATTAGAAGTCATTAGAAGAACTTTAACCAGCTTACTGAAATGTTTCTGAGTAACTTCCTTGTTCTTGAACTGCTAAACTGCTTTGGTGTGTTAGGGTAGCACCTCTTGGGCCTCTTCAGTGTTTAAGTGTACAGTGTTTTCTGTTCTGCTGCTAGGCAGGTAGATGTGCAAGAGAGACTTTTTGTGATGGAAGTTGATGGGAAGAAGTGGAACAAAGGCCTTGACCAAGCCCTCCTGACTTAGTTATTTCTGTCCTGGATTTTTCATTCAGCTACAGGCTTCTGGTTCGAGGAGCAAGGGAACTGACTTCATTATCAGATGAACAGTAGCTCTATAGGTATTTTTATTCTTTGGATAATTATCAGACAGAGCTAATAGTTACATGAAAGTAATTTTGTTACTACATTGCAATTCTTCACTGACTAAGAGAAACACTTTATTTAAGATGTTGGATTAAAAATTGAAGGAATAGAAATAATATGATCTGGAAGTATAAACCTGAGCTATTACATGCTTGTACAGCATACATTATTTTATACATTTGCTAAGCTTCTCATTTATTAACATACTGCAAAGTTTCACTTATGTTTGAAAAAATTATTGAATTAGTGCTATCTCAGAAGCTGTCTTGCCCTCTTTGTGTGATGAAATTGTACTTGATATATAAGTACAGGAACAGTACTTTAAAATAGTTTTTAAATGCCCTGTAATGAGTAAACTGTCTCAAGTTTCAGCCCTGAGTTTCCTACTGCATACCTGAAAATCTAATGGATTTACATATCAGTTGATAGTATGAAAAGAATGGATTAAGCAGAGTATCTTAAGTCGAGTTAGTAGGTTACAATGAGATGAGTGATGTTGCTGTATGGTAATTTAAGCTCGTCATTTTAAAATAAATGTTCTTCCAAGTCATGCTTGTATCTTTGGTTAGTATGATTGAGAGTTACACACAGATAGGAAAATACAATCCTAAATCAACATTCTTTTAAGGCTTTGTAACTAGATTACTCTGTGCTGAAACAGATCCAGGGTAGTTTCGTCACTGAAATGTAATATGACAAGAGCAGGTTTGCAGAAGTAGTTGATGCCATTTGAAATCTCCAGTAAATCCAAAAAGGTGGAATTTTAAGGTCAGAAAGGGTAACAGTGGATATGTAATAACAAAATGTACTAACTTAGAATTTCAGGGGAAATATGTAAGATAGTATGATTAAAAGCATAATTGTTTCTAAAGACATTGTTTTTTGTTTTCATTAATAAGAATTTACTTTGCTTGTTGAAGTCTTGTATTTCTAACTTTTTTTTTAGTATGAGCTTATGCTAATGATAAATATGATTGCAAATAGATTGAAATATTTTTATATTCAGAAGAAAGGACATCAGGGTGGGGCTGTTTAAAATATATCACAGGGATATATTCTGACAGTTTGCTGTATGGTAGAGAAGGTGGCTGTGTAATCTTCCAAAAAGGCTATTTATGTCATAAAGCAGGAATTACTTGATTTAGCTGTTGACTTTTCTGCTCCTGAATTGTGCAACACTTTTTACAGAGGAAAAACCCAAGTCTTCAGATAGTTACGACTTTGTAAAATCACTTAAGTACTGTGGTTTAATACTGTTTACCTTTGTTCAGCTTCCTAAATACTCCAGTAAAAAATGACTACAAACATAACGTTTGATTTATGCTCATTCTTTCACATGGAAATGTTTTGAGAAGGTCTGTTACAAATAATAGTCATAAACACTTTCTCTGGTTAAAAGTCTGAGAATAGAGAGAGGCACTATCTCTTTTTTTTTTTTTCCCCTCCAGAGATCTGGTAGCTTATGAAATATATTTTGTGCTTTTTAATTTGCTATCTGGCACTGTTTGGGGTGTTGTGAAATACTAAATATCAGTTTTCTTTTTTTGTTTATAGGAGTCTCAAAGAAGGAAAAAGACTTAATATATTTACTAAGGCTTCTACAGAACCAGAACGTGCACTGGAAACAGGTTAGTGGAAAGTCAATAATGAAAAACCCAGTGAAGCCAAGTTCTGCATTTTTAGAATATCAGGAGATTCATTGCTGTGAGGAGACTTATGACCTGTTCACTTTGTGCTTTCAGACTGATAAAAGAAATGACTAATGTAACTCTAATTTTTACCATGCAAAACTTCCATGCAGTGTAATAGTTTGTTTTGTGTACTGAACAGGGCATTCTGTTACTGAACTTGAAGGGTATAAGCAGCTTTTTGTCCCAAGTATCAGTCGTACCTCTGTGAGTGTAAAGCCAGCCTTGAGGATGGGTATGTTGGCTCCAGCATATTTGGTCGAGTTGCAAAGGAATGCCAGGCAGTGATCCCAGGGAAACATGCAAGCTCTACAAGTGGCTAAGCATAAGCAGGGTGGTAAAAAACCAAGACTACACATTGGATTGCTGTGTGGCCTTCTTTAATTTTTGTATAGCTTGAAAAATGGTGTAGTTTATTTTGGTGTAGTTTCAGGTGTAGCTTGAAAAATCCTGTCAGTGGCTGACAAACGTCACCTTGCTTTACCTATTGTAAAGCTTTTAATATATGTTTAGAATCATAGAGTAGTTTGGGTTGGAAGGGACCTCTGGAGGTCATCTAGTTCCAAGCCCCTGCAGTTAGCAGGTACATCTTCCACTAGATCACGTTGCTCAGACCCCTGTCCAACCTGACCTTGAATGTTTCCAGGGATGGGGCATCTACCACCCCTTTGGACAACCTGTTCTAGTATTTTGCCACCCTCACTGGAAAAAAATTTCCTTTTATCTAGTCTGAATCTACCCTCTTTTAGTTTAAAACCACTAATCCTTGTCCTGTTGCAACAGGTCCTACTAAAAATTCTGTGCTCATCTTTCTTAAAAGTACCCCTTTTGTATTGAAAGGATTGTAATAAGGTCACCCTAGAGCCTTCTCTTCTCCATGAGGAAAAATCACAGCTCTCTCAGCCTTTACTCTAGCTATCTTCATGGCCCTCCTCTTGGCCTGCTCCAACAGGTTGATGTCCTTCCTGTGCTGAGGACCTCAGAGCTGGATGCAGTGTTCCAGGTAGGGGTCTCATGAGTGTGGAGTAGAAGGGCAGAATCTTCTCTCAACTTATTGACCATGCTTCATTTTATGATTCCAGTTGGTTCTGTGGACTGTAAATGCACATTGCTGATTCATGTCCAGATTTTATCCACCGATATCCCTAAATCATTCTCAACAGGGCTGCTCTCAGTCCCTCCATTCCCCAACTTATATTGGTACTGGGAGTTGCCCTGACCCATGTGCACCACCTTGCACTTGGCCTTGTTGAACCTCAAAGTTCCCATGTGGCCACTTCTTGAGCTTGTCCAGGTCCTTCTGGATGACATCCCGTCCTTCAGGTGTGTGAACCACTCAGTTTTGAGTCTGAAAATTTGGTGAGGTTGCACTCAATCCCACTGTCTGTGGTGTTGATGAAGTCAATAAACAATACTGGTCCCATTACAGATTCCTGGGTAACATCACTTTGTCACTGATCCCCATCCAGACATTGAGCCTTTGAACCACTACTGTCTGGATGCAACCACCCAACCAATTCCTCATCCACCAAATATACATGCCAAAAGTCATGAAAGCTGAAAAAACCTCAGCAAAACACAAAGTCAAAACAGGTATAATTCACCTTCGCACTCACTGAATGGCACAGCTCTGCAGGAACAGTCTTAATGCCACATAACAGGGATACATTTTGCACCTGAAGGCTCAGCTTTACTACAGACTGGGTTTGGCTAAGAGTGTATGAATATGGGCAAGTCATGTAAAGAACTCCCTCCCTCAGTTTTCTTTCTGAACAATGAAACTGCATTGTTACTACTGATCTTTAATACGCTGTTTTCCCTCAGCTATTCTGAGGCCCTTTCAAAAAAAGACTTTATTCCAGTGTACTGACTTAGAACTTTATGTAAAGCCTGCAGTGGTAGAAGAAATGGTACTCTTCTCTGATATCTTAGAAGATTATCCATATTTGATTCTGTTTCAAGAGGAGGACTGTTGGTTTCTGCTAGATTCTAGATGAGTAGTTTTATATTTTTCTTTTCTTTTTTTTACACTTGCAATTGCAGGGAGAAATTAATTTGTTTACTTAATTTCTTTAGTATAATGTCAGATAGTGCTGTTTGCATATTTTCAAGCAGCTGTGAACTTTCTGAATTCAGCCACCTCTGTGGAAGTTGCTTATTAGCCTGAAGTTCCATTTTCTGGTTTTTAAGACTGCCAAGATCCTTAAGATTGGTCCATTTTACATAAGAAAACACAATGAATGATGAAGTGTTTGTTTTTAGCTATCTTAACAAATGTGGTGTTTAAGGAAATGGCTTTTGAGTTGCTTCAGATTTATTCAGGTAAAATGGTGAGACTTTAAGCTTTCTTTTTTTTTCATGAGCAGAATGCAGACACAGTTGCTCATAGTAGTCACCCTAGATAAAAAGTTGAGGTGCCCTTTTTTTTAAACACAAAACTGGAATGTACACAAACTGTGTAAGAGAGCAAGTGCATTTTATTGGATTTGTAATTAGATACTAAGAAGTAAACTTCTTTCAGCTTTTTGTGTGGTATTTCCTTGTTTGATTCCAGGTAGCCTTGAGGAAATCTACAATATATTCTAAGCCAGGAAGCTGATTACTTGATTTACTGACTAAGTCTGATGACTTTTGTTATGTTTTTTAGTCTTGGGAAATACCTGTGCGATACTTGATACCTTGATTCATGTGTTTTCACTGTCTTAGCTCATGTTAATGAAGATAATGAGTTAAAATATTGCTTATACATTGATAGAAAAGCAAGTTTTGTGTTGAGTATTGATTTTGAAAACCTGCATGTTAACTGGAAAGTAAATTGGCATCCTGAAAATATGCTTCATAACTGCTAACATAAAATGTCAGTATTATTTTCTGTTTCAAGAGTTAAAAATATAATCTTTATCATCTTTACTACAAGCTGGAAAAAATGAGTTTCTGCTTTCTTTTATTAGATGATTTATTAGTTTCCTCAAGATATGGACAATACTTTCATTCTGGTATGGTTTCTCATGTTGTCTTCTAGCTGTATTTTATTCCTGTCTCCAGTGCAAATCAAAGTAGTCAGCTAGGTAATATAGTTCTTGACATTTCCCTCTTAAGGAATAATTTGAGAAATATCTTCTGATTTAACACAAAACCCCTCTGAAAACACTTTTCAATATGTGAGAATACTGTTTGCCCTTTCATTGTGTTTTCTCTTAAAGGAGAAGAGGGGTTTTTTTCCATTCAGTTAAGTTGTAGGCCACTGAGCCAAAGATGAAATTATATCTTGGCCTCAAGTACTTACACTTGTGAGTAATCACATAAGAGCTGATTGACCGTGATCCACTTCAAGTGGACTCTAACATTTTAATTCACATGAAGATCTCTATTCCAAGGTGCTGGGGAAGAATTGATAACAGGAGGCAAGGAAACAAAGGGGAGTGCAACTTAGGCCAGCTCATGAGACAGCAGCCCAAGGCACTCCCAGTGGTTCCTCCCTGTCCTGTGGTAACAGCTTGTTCCCTTCAATTCAGCGAAGCAATTCAGTCTGGGCTCATGACCAGTTCTCCTGGGTGGAGGGGCAGGAACTCCTTAAGAGTAACTGCTGCTATGTGACTAAACTTTGATTTAAAAAAAAAAAAAGAAAAAAGAAAAGAAAAGATATGTATCAGGAAAGATGGATCCCTAAAGGAGCTCTTTGACTTTGTGAAAAGAATAGGAAATCACAATTTCTCAAGCCCAAGAGACAAAAACTGGGACACTTAGGAGCATTGGGGAAGGAATTGCCATCATTTGTAGATTGTGTTGTTTCCCTGAAGGAGAATATAGTTATGAAGTATCTGAAAACTCATGGAGAAGTAAGATTCCTTTAGCAGAGTGCATCAGTGAAATTCCGAGTTTGTCCTTTCCACAATTTTTGAAAGATAAAAAGGAAAACATTGTGGGAAAATTGAATTCCTGCTGTGTGTGAAAGGCTTAAAAATAAACTGTCCCCTAGGAGTTCGGAATACATTTTCATCAGACATTTGAGAATTCAGTGGGCTTTCATAGCAACAGAAAATTCTCATTTAATAAAGGTGGTGCTGGCATCTAGAGTAGAAAAAGAAAGAATTAGATTTTGTAAAGCTTAATGTTAAAGGACTTTGTTTTAGCTAGTGAGAAGTCTTTGGCTGCTGACAGATCTCTAAAAAATTTATTTTTCAGTATCTTCACCAACAATTTGGGATCTGGAGTTTGCAAAGGAGATTGCAGCATTAACTGCACAGCCTCCCCGAAATGGTTTTGAGGAGATGATCCAGTGGACAAAAGAAGGAATACTGTGGGAGTTCCCAATTGACAACGAAGTTGGTAGGTGCACTGTTATCTGTCAGCATGCACTGTTGACTGTAAATAGTCAATTTATCTATTTTGAAAATTAGAGTGTGTGACCTTTGACTGTTTTAATATAGTGTTTCAGCTATGAGTCATGCATTTGATAGTAAACAAATATAACTTCTGACTGTCCCAGATCAGTAATGCTTCAGATAACTCATTCTGGCACTCTTCAGGTGATGTCCTGCAGGTGGTTTGGCTGATCTGACAACTGGCTGCTTCCAAAAAGGGGAGAACTCCATCCCTCCCTGATGCTTTCAACACCAAAAGGCCATTCAAATCTGTTACATAATACCTCTTACAACCTCTTTAAATTAAGCTACTGTCAGAAGTTAGGGAATCTTAAAACTGCTGTGTGTGTTTCAATAATGCTGATTCTGTTCTTTGGTGTGGCTCTTGGACCAAGTGTCTAGCTGGATCCTCACCAGCTATCTGCCAATTCCATATCTGCCGAGGCCAAGTGTTAAACAGTTGTTGCTCCTTTTGCTCTGCATGTTTCATAAGAATGAACAGCCACAATATGCACTCACTCTGGGCATCTCTGTTAATTAGGCATCTTTCTGCACAGTATTACCATAAAAAAAAAAGCTGCATGTGAAATTAAGCCAGCAGAGAGAGTGAATGTTAAGGAAGTGAAGAACAACTACACAAAGTGTGCAGTATAGGAAAGAGGACTTCATAACTTCAGGGGGAGGTTGGTTGTGGGTTTTTGGATTTTTTAAGACTTCAAAGACATCAAACAGACCTGCTTCATAGTGGTTCACTCACTGAGAGCAGAACAGGTTAGTATCTGAAGCTGGAAGTCTTTGAAAATCTGTGCTCTGCTGAGTTGCAAAGTGAATGATGTGGGTCATTGTTTCTTAATGTTTATTCTCCTCCTCTTTGGCAGCGTCTTCACAGAATTTAATCACTGCTCCCAGGATTGATCTGTTCCATCATGTAGAAATCCAAGTATACCCTACTCATGTTTTTGCAAGCTTAAAACCATCGTGGCCAATGGGTTTTGTGTTGTTGTAATGTGGCTGGAACCCTGCTGTCTGGGGCCCTCAGTTGACAAAGTGTCTTTGGCGGCCAGTGGTTTTTCTGTTGCAGCAGCGAGGCTGGAGCTTGTGCTGTCTGAGATGGGGTGGCAAACGGACAAAGAGTCTTTACATATACTTAAACAAGAATCTTTATTGATTTGTCCACAAAGACTAGTCATGTGGAAAATTCCAGTAGAGCGTTCCAAAATCTATCACCTCTCAGGTTGAAATACCAAGTCAGTAAATTCCATCCTATCAAACTGCCAGCCACAGGCTATTAATCACATCAGATATGTCAAAGCACAGTTAAAAGCTTGAGAACCTTGCTCCAATTATATGAACATACTGTAATTTCAGTGTCTCTGCAAAAGAAAGATGTCCCTTTCTGCTGTTAATTTTGCAGTTTTGTAACAACCATTTCCCTCAATAAGGAGGACATTACTTCAGCTTATTCTGTATCAAGAAGCGTGTGACTTTTCTTTTATTCCACAAGCATATGACTTTAAAAATGTAAGTGCAATTAAGTTTTCTGTTAAGGAACCATGTATACTCATCCTTAAGCATTATGAAAGCCTTTAAAGTTTTAAACTAAATTTAAAAGAAGACGACTGACTGCTTATACCTCTTTTTTTTTGGCTCCAGAGCATCTCTGGTGATCTCGTTAGAGTGCTTTACCAAGGCACTGTGCTGTGCTTTGTGGCATCTGGACAAGGTCATGGTTTCTAAAATTATTTTGGTGTGAACATCTGAAGATGTGGTTAGACATACTGGCTTGCTGCAGTGGCCAGAAGCAGTCTTCCTCCAAACACACCCTGCTGCCCCGTTGTCTGCTCCTAGCTGCATGTCCTTTCCTTTGTCTGATGCAGTTGAAATCACTGTTAGCCAGGAAATTACCTTTTTTTTTCCCCCTTTCCATCTCTCCAGCCTCTGATTAATTTTTACCAGATTACCAAACCATTAGTAGAGCTCGTGTAACATCATTCTTACTCCTCCTTTCTGCTTGCCTCTCCTGCTTCTAGTAGCTTTAACTCTTGCCTCCATAATTGCAAAAAGTGGGGACCAGTATTGATTTGTGCCTCTTTTATTTTTGTGCATTTATGCTTTGATGACTCCAAACTTGAGGGGCAAAAAAGGACAATGCTGTTTATAGGTGCTACTTTGCCTTAACACTTCATTATGAGGAGCAAATGATTTTGGTAGGCCAGGGATTGTTACTGCCCAAGTGATAGAAAGATCTCAGAAAATTAATTCCTCAGTTGCCTCTGATGGCTTCTGTAGGCAAAAGTTCACCAAGTCCTGTTCTGTCTGTTTTGCTGAGATACTGTTCCCAGCAGAGAAGTTCTGGATCAGCTTGTCAAGAGAGATGGTGAAGTTACACGACCACTGTGTTGAGGTTGCTTTAGTAATTCCACGTCTGCTCTAGGGCATTATTTATCTCATTCTAAAAGTCCTAAAAGCATAGAATGCTTTGTGCTGAAAGGGACTTGTAGAGATCATCTATTCCAAAGCCCCTGCCAAGGATGGGGGCATCTTTTCCCTAGATCAGAATACTCAGTCATCTTTATAGTATGTCATCAACACTCCTCATAAGGGATGGACATCTGTGTTTGAGATGACATCTTTAAAGCAAGGTTGGTCATGTCTTTGAAGGATTAGTGTTTTAGGTAGGGACATTCCCCAGACTTTCTGTTTTGTAATATGTTGGGGATTGGAAATAGCATATTGAGAGTGGATGACTTCTTGCTTTGAGGTTGAAAAAGAAAATCCTCTACTTTTGACTCCTCCCATGCATGTTCTTTAAAATTAGATTTCTGAGGACAGTGCAAGAGACACTGGGGGACAGTTTTGCAGCAGGAGTCAGGGATTGCTAGGGGCGGGGGGGAGTCATGCAAGCATATCTCATCTAATCAGTTCCCACCAGAGGTTTCAGCCTCTGATGCTTTAAGCAGTTGTGGTCTCACTTTCTGTCATACACACTTTACTTTTTTGAGGACTGAAATATGTGGTCTAACTGAAATATTTGGTCATAACACTTCATCCCCAAACCATGTATCATGTCTTTGAAAACAGGAGATCAGAATACATGATGTAATATTTCCTTCTGGCCTGCATTTTGTTAGACTATAAATGATTTAATTTCTTTCAGGTTAGAGGTGACAGTTGGTGGAATTATTTATTAGACACAATCTCTCCTGACACCCTGTGTCTATCCCCAAAAGAAGAGCATCCAGAAGGCCATCAGCATAACTCAGATTCTTTCTGTAGTGACTTTGTTGATTTAGTTTTCTTGGATTTTTGAGACCACTGAAAGTATGGAAATCTCGAAAGGTTGTTAGTTTGAAAAAGCAACCAGTAGCATCCAGGTACAGTGAGATTCCACCTTTCCTTGGTGAGGGAAAGTCTGCACGGGTGGCTTTGTGAAAGGATCATCACTGTGCTCCTGTTAGTGGACAATAGGTTTCTGAGCAAAAAGAAATACACCTTCTGAAGCAAACATTACATGGTTTTGGTTTTTTTTTTAAATTTTAATTTTCAACATACAGGAAAAGGGAGAAAGCTTCTGAAGAAGGAAATGTGCTTTATGTTTTCAAGATCAACGGAGATAAGTGTGGTGTGTAACTGGTATCGATACACTCACACATTTCTAGGAGAAGTCTGTAGGAAAAAAAAGATTTCCCAGCTCCTTCAGATACTGCAGTACCTAAATTTTAAACCAGGAAAGAGGTAATGCAAACTTAACAAGTTGAGAGACTTCTCCATCCCAGAGATGTGCATAATCTCTTCTGAAACTGTAGGAACTGTAACAAAGGAGTAAGCTTAGAATTGACATGCCTTAATTCCCTTAGTTTTAATACTCCTGATTTAATTTTGTCAAATAGTATAGAAAAACATGAAACTAGCTAGGTTAGAAAAACATGTACACTTATGTCTCTGGTGTAGCATTCCCACTTTCGTCATCTGGAAGTGGTGCAGTATTTTTCTCTAATAACAGATTTTTAATTAAACAAGCAAATTGGGATCAAATAAAGATTTTCATGTATATCTAGCCAAAGAAAAATTTTTCGTTGTAAATCCAAATTTGCCTTATTTTTTTCTCATAATTTGGAACGGCAAAAGCAGCCTTTTTTCTGTATGTGGGAATTCATATTCTGAGTCTTTGTCTGTAGCATTACAGTATGAACAACAGCAAAAGAAATCCATAGGACAGAGAAAAATTACATAGCATCTGAACTGTGCATGATTAGAGATCTCCAATTTTTTTCCCATGTTCTGTGGGCACTTTTGATGATGGTTATGACTTAAAAGTAGCAGCTGGTGAAATATACAACATTTTTAGATCAGTGTATACTCACAAATTCAGAAAATGTCAGAAAAAACAATTTCTGTGCCCATTTGATAGCAGTAGGATGCGAAAACCATGACCCAGAATACACATGCAAGTGTGTATTAGGTGTTCATTATTTGCAAGGTTGTCTCATTTCTTCCAGACTAGCTTGTATTTTTTTAATGCTCTGCAGAATTTAGGCAATTGGTGTTTTTCTTTAAGAATTTATTAAGAAAGAGCCCCCAGTCTAAAAGGTGTTACCAGTGATGAATCAAAATTTTCAGGTAGTGAACAAACTGGATTTTAGCAAGACGATTGATTTATTCCTACTCCTAACCCAGCATCGGCTTTTAGTGAGAGTACCAGCCAGAAAGTTGATTTAAATATTACATATTCTTATAAATGTGAGCAGAACCATTAATTTTCCTAGTATAAGATTATTTTCAAAATCTATTATTTTTTTACTTTATTAAATTTGTATAATTATATTATGAAAATAATTTTTTTTGTCCTTTCTGGTAGGGATGGATGATGATGCTGAATTTCATGAACACATCTTTCTGGAGAAGCACCTCGAAGGCTTTCCCAAGGAAGGACCTATTCGCCACTTCATGGAACTAGTCATCTGTGGGCTTTCAAAAAACCCATATCTCAGTGTTAAGCAGAAGATTGAACATATTGAGTGGTTTGAGAAGTATTTTGAGGAAAAGAAGGAATTTCTTCAAGAGATTTGAGACTTGGGAAAGTACTTACCCTTGAAATGAAGAATCATCTTGTCGCAATTGATGATTTGTTATAATGGAAATACTGTCAGTGCATAGTAATCGTGTGACCTGAAAGTTGTATTTTAAATAATAAACCAAAAGGTCATACTTTCTTATGTGCATGTCTGTGTATATGCAGGTACTTTTGACAACAAAAGAAGGAACTGAATAGTGTGGCTTTTGCACAATGTGTGTTTAAAATTTAGTTTTTCAAAATTGTTGGCTTTTAAATTTGAAGCTTTGACCATACAAAATCTTAGGTCTAACTCTACTTCCTACACCCCTTACAGCTGGCCTGTATCTTAACAGGTTTGATCATATTTAAATTATTTTAATTTTACAGCTTTAAACTGTAAAAGGGCAGGTTTAAATTAGATATTGGGAAGAAATTCTTTGCTGTGAGGGTGATGAGCCATTGGCGTAGGTTGCCCAGAGAAACTGTGGATGCCCCATCCCTGGTAGTGTTCAAGACCAGGTTGGATGGGGCTTGGAGCAACCTGGTCTAGTGAAAAACGTCCCTGCCCATGGCAGGGGCTTTGCAACCAGATGTTCTCTAAGGTCCTTTTCAACCCAAACCATTCTATGATTCTAGGAAGTCTCTCCTGCCATCCACACATCCATTCTGAAGCTTTTGACTTAACTTCCAGCAGTATTTGTTATTTAAAAATGGGTTCTTATCTCCTGCATCTGCAGGGCTAGAAAGAGAACTTGGCATTCCTGCTAGGGAGAGTTTATGTCTACAGATTGCTGTCTCATAATGCTACTGCTTTTTTTCTCTATAGTCCTCTGATGCTGGTTGAAGCACTTCATATTTTCTAGATAATACTTTATTCTAATTAAATGTATATGGTCTGTTGTATCTATTAAGCAATTGCAATATATTTTACTTCAGTTACCTTTTGTTAAATTTTCAACCAGAACTACTCACTTGTAATCCAGGTTTCTGAATGACTGTCTTGCTGTGTAACTTTCCAGAGCATTTCCAGCCTTTTATATTGTGTTCTTCCTTATTCTCTCCAACCACGTTAGCAAGTATTGGCCCTATAAATACACTACTTTCTCACATTTCCTTGTAACTCAAGCAGGAAGGAGGATGAATATAGAATGCATTACAGAATGAAGGTAAAGCACTGGCTTCATATGCAAATTAGTTTTAAAATAAGAATTACAAGAAAGTGAATAAAAGAGTTGGCCTTTATGAGTTGGAATATTGTTGCTGTGTTCTGCTTAACTTCAGGACATGAGTTTGCCTGTCTGGCAAAGGGAAAGACTCATGCTGTAGAAAGGAACGTTTTTACTTTCTGGCTGTAAGAACATAAAAGTTCTAGTTCTGCAGAAATTTGGAATGGAGAGAGTGAGAATTACATCAAAATATCTCCATTTGATACTGTGATAGTTTGGTTCAAGTAGATTTTGGTTCAATGCCCAGATATGTTTTGCTTAAAAAATACCATTCTTTCTAAATTTCTACCACACTATAACGCACAGCCTGTGCTCTGCTGTATTCAAGCCTTTTCTAAAACAAGGTACAGTATCTTCAAAGTCGCTGTGAGATTTTAGAAATAGCTCCTCTGTGTATTTGCATTTAGTCTGTGTTTTGATATGAAAGGCAAGACACAAGTTCTGCTCTTGCTGTCAGAGGTTCAGGAGCATTAGGGGTGTATGAAAGTACTGAGTTTCATGGCACTGGGAGTGAGGTGAATGTTACCATTAACCAGATTCATTAGGAGGTCAGTACTGTGGCAAGTTCTTAACAAGAGCTCTTGATGCTTGCAATCTTTGGAAAGCTGTAGTAATTCCTACTTAGGTGCTTAAATATAGATTTGAGAGTTAATACTAGGCAACAGGATTTGAATAATCAGACCTAACTGCATATATGTACGGGTGCTTACTTGGACCTCTCAAGGCACATTAGGAGAGCCCAAGTGGTAGGGCTCTCTATGTGTGTGGATTTTTTGGGGTGTACACTGCTTGATAGTGGGCTTTACTAACCTTTTAAAGCGTTGCTTACAGATTAGTCACTTAAAGCATAAAAATCCTGCCTTTTTTTTTTTTTTTTAAGCACAAAGGGTAAAATCTGCTGTTGTTCAGAGTGGAGCCAGTGCTGCAGCTACTGATTCCCATTCTGGAGTCATTTGGGCTTTTCTTTGGATGGTTGGTTTTTCCTGTCTTGTAACTGCTTAGGTGGTATTATGTGGCAACTTAACAGACTCAGCATTAGGATCTGTCTGAGCCAAAACAGTTTGTTGTGTTCTGCACTCTTAAATTTCCATCTTTATGCATGAAGCTGAAGTCTTGAAATGCACTCCTAATGCTGTACCTCCATGGCACCCACATTGGAAAGTTGTCTGGCTTTGTGGGGAGCTAGGGTTATTACTGCCCTGAGAAGAGCAAGAAGATGGAGCAGACTTACCTAGAGCCATAATTTCAGGGAATGTTGTTCATATGCAATTTTTAGGTGACAGTTTTTCCTCTGAGTTGAACTACAGTGGGTATGTAGCAGAAGGAGAATTTCTTGTTGAGTGGAGGTGGCTGAGCTACTGCAAAGTTGCATGCAAAGGCTTAGAGACTGTTGGAGACAGTGATGGTGATGGCTTCCCCAGCTAGGTTGCTACACCATGAAGTCCAAGTTCCACTTCCCCCACTTTCTTTTACATCTGGGTAGTCTCAATTTTCCGCCTGTCTGGTGCTACTACAGAGGCTCTCTGGCCTTCTTGGAGGTGATGAAGCATTTTCTCCCCAGTGAGGTATTAAGAAGAAGCTGGAGAAACAATTGTATGGTTGGATTGAGAGATTATCCATGCTGGGATTTCAGCTCTTGGTGTTAACCCTTACCAAGCAATTATGCTGCAACATTGCTGAGGCCTGTGCCTAACTGAGGGCTTGCACTCCTTAAACGCTTACCCGAGCACTGGAAGAAAGATGAAGTGGCCTAATTTAACCCTTTGGACCTGGCAGAAGGTCTAAAATGACGGGTGAATACAGAGGAAAATCTTGCTCATGCCCTAAACTGGATGCAATTTTTGCTGAAACCTTGAGGAGGAGCATTAGAGGAGTCCTGGAGTACTACTTAAGTCCATTTTATTTCAGCACTTAAAGAGATAATAAACTTCCAACGTGAAAATAGCTTTATGTAAGCATGAATAGCATTTATGTAAGAGTGGCCATGGTATTGCTTTCACTGAGGATTTAAAGATAAATAGTCTTGGTTTAGTTGGGTTTGTGGGGATCACTTAACAAAATTGTATTTGTGGACAGAGAAAAATGACTTCTGAGGTTGCAGGGCCTGGTTTTCACTGCAGACACGGTTGCAGCTGCTTTGAGAAGTCTGGCTGCTGCTGTGATGGTGTCCAGCAGGACATGGTGAGTGGGTAAATCCCACCCTGTCCAGTGGCTGTGGCGTTTTCATCTCATGATCTCCACAAGGTGTCAGTATAGATTTATTGGATTACATATAAAAATCCTTGTGCTGTTCCTTTCAGCAGATTAAAGCAAAAACTGTTTCAGAACTGCACAATAGGTTTGTTTTTGCTCTGGAATGTGTTGCCCATGGAGAGGTGAGGTGGCAGGTGTTGGCATCCAGGGAGGAGAGCGAGTGGCACCCTGAAATGGGAGCAGAGCTCCTGGCTAAAACATGCAATGTTTTGCTCATATCAGGGTGCCCTTATTCCCTTGGGGACAAGCTACCCATGCAGTTGTGTGATAAAGCGCTCTATATTTTACTCAAAGAAAAGCTGGAAGCCTGTATTGAAACTAGAAGGGCCAGCCTGGATGGTTCAATCAAGTCATACATTAGAAAAGCTGCTGTGTGGTATCTAAAGGTTGCTTGGTTTCTTTACACAGAAAAAGTGGTCTTGCAATATCCAGCGAGCTGTGATCCTGCGAAGAAACTGGACGATAGCATCCCGCCCAAGGGAGTTCCCCTTCATCTTTTAGCTCTTTGGCATGTCAGTCTCTGCCTGTCAGAGAAACTTTTTAATGCCTGTCAAGGTGGATTGAGATAGATGTCAACAACAGAGGAGTTATGCTATGGAGGAAGATTCTCTGAAGTGCTGGCCATGGGCAGTTTTGATGGAGATGCTGACCAAAGCCCAGATGTGACCACATGTGGGAGGGAGCTTCCCCAGCCCGGGTGGGTTTCTCTTGCTCCACGCCCCTGCACTGCCCAGCCTTTCCCGGGACTACCCTGCCCACCTGCTGGGCCAACTGAGGTCACCCTGGGCTGCCAGCTCCCCGGTGCTGCGACCACGGCAAGGAAAAGAAGCAGCGTGGCGAGCAGCCTTAGGGATGTTTCAGAGCCAGTTTTCCTATTGTCTCCCTTGCAGCCCATGGTATTTATTCGCGTCTTCCCCGTAAAAAACCCCAAACGCAACGCAGAGCCCCGCGCCTCTCCTTGCAGCTGGCTTGGCGTGGGTGGCCCCGCTGCCACCGCCGTGCTCGGGAGCCGCGGGAGCCGCCGAGCGGTGATTGATTTGCGGTCCCGGCGCTGCACCCTGTCCCTCGCCAGGGAGGGAGGCAGGCAGGCAGAGGAAGGTGACGGTATTTGTCAGCGCCTGCAGAAATATCCACGTTTCAGATTGCACCGGGGAAGTGGGGAGGCAGGGAGAGACATCAAGACCAATGTGATGCTCAGTTCCGTTCCCAGACTGCCTCGTAGCCAGGTGGGGCAGGGGAAAGCAGTGCCCCGTTTTCCTCATGGGCAAGCATTTGCCCACCAAAATTTGAGGGGATCCGAACAGCTTCTAGCATTTTCGTTGTGCAGATCAGATAGAAATGGGGATACCAACTCTCTCTCCCCTTACTGTGTTGTCTCGGCTCACCCTTGGCACAGCTGAGATGACTCTGGAGTCGAGGGAATTCCCGGGGAGGCACTCCTGTTTTCCTGCCCTCCATGCCACAGCCAGCTGCTGGGCTCTGCTTGACCAATGGCCACACTGGAGAATTATTCTTATTTTCTTGCTGACTAAGAGATTTTTGCCTGTTCAAGGACTGGACTCTGCCCACTGCTTGCCCCTGACATGGATGTGCTCCTGGACTGCCCAGAGTGCCGTGCAAAGCTGGGCAGTTTTCAAAGACAGGATAATCTTATCTTCAGAGGGAATTTTTAAATAGAATGGATCCCGTTGCTCAGCACACCATAGTCACATTGGATAAGGGAAAAGGTGTGAACGAAACAGCCACTGAGATTTGAGGACAAAGCTGTGATCTTATTCCTCAGGTTAGTGATTACCCCCTGAAATCAATGGGATTGCTTAAGAAATGCTCCCATTTTAAATCTAAGACTTCACTGTGAACTCACCCTAAGCCTACCCGGTGAGGAATTGTTTGCTTAGATTTTTCCAAAGGGAAAATTGGACTAGAGGAACATACCAACAGCTGTTTCTAACAACCTCCCAATCTCTTAGATCAGGGCTTATTCCATTATATATATATATTAGATATGATAGCAGCAAGTGCGAAATTATTTTAAAATGGATTTAAATTATTTTAAAAACTGGATTTAAACGCCTGCAAGTTATGAGACAAAAAGTGGGAAAACAAAGGGAAAAGGTGTAAAATAAAACATAAGGCATAGTTCAAATTTAGCCTAATTTTAAGATGAAAATGAACATTTCTGCAGTGTTGCCCTCAATGTAATCAGCTCAAAAGACCCTGTTATCACAGAGTTGAATACCCCAGGAAACAATGTTCTACCGAAATTATTGAAAGTTAGTTTTTTCCCCCCTCTCTTCCAAAAGCAACTTAATGTTGCTATTTTTTTGAAAAGGGTTGTGTTAGGAGAGTCACAAGATATACAGACCTCAGTGTGGCAGTGCTATATCAGATTGGCAGCGATACTGAGCAGCAATATCCAGACTTGGATTGTGCCGGTATCATGAGGGTGTAAATCCGAGTTTCCGATTGCTTCAAAATCAGAGGCAGCTGCCAGGCGAATGAAAGGTTGCTTGCCTGATGTCAAGGCTGCTGTCAGACTGGTTCCTCTGTCATTGCAGGCTGTGTGATTTACTAACCAGAGTGGCAAGAGAGGGATGAGGGCTGCCTAAAGCCACTCAAGGCACTGCCATGGCTGGTGGGGCTGCTGTGGTTCCTGCTGGGACGCAGCAGGGAGAAGAGGGATTCCTCAGCGCTCTGCAGAGACCGAACACCTGCTTCCCTCTCTCCCAGACCTGAAATATATTCTACTCCTTGGTAAGTGCCTTCTGCAGATGTTTTAAAAGTGACTGTTATGCTTCCCTACTGCAGGGGCTGCCTGGCTTCTATCCTCTCTGTCCACAGAGGAAAGACCTTGATCTAATGGGTGTTTGCAAATATGAAAATTGAAGCTAAGGCTCCTTTCCCTATCTAATAATTTTTAAAATTTGGTGAAACAAGCTTGTTTGTCTTTCCAGGTATCTGCCATGCCTCTTTTGCTTGCCCAGAGCCCAGTGCTGCTGATCGTCACTCACGGAAGCCATGGAGACCTGACCCTCTGTGTTGGCTTCCATGGGAGTTTTGCTGCTAATGTTATTGCTTCCAGGACTAATTCCCCTGTGAGATAAGACAAGTAGCCTTGTTTGGAAAGCCAGGCTGGGGCCCCCCTGTAGTCTCCCTGGAGGAGACTTCAGGGCTGTGCATATGACAAGGAGAGATGTTGAAGGGGATATACCTTCTTCCAGGATGATTTACTCCCTGGGTACGTGTGTACTATATAATACATCGGTTTGGTGTGACCCTAACTGACACCCTCAAGACAGTTTTTCTGTGACATGATGATAACAGGACTGACCAAAACTGTAACTAAAACACCCAGCCCTGATGTTTTCCCTCTGTGAACCAACAGGCTGGGAATGCCTGTCTTTCCAAAGCCTCCCCCTGTGCTGTGTTGCATGGTGGGTCATTTTCTTAACAGAAGAGTGGTGCTTAAGAGGGGAAGGGAGCAGGCCCTGTTCTTTGGAAGAGATGCATTTCAGTAAAGCATGAGAGAGCAAGGGAAGTGGGCTTAGGTTATCTGATGCGTGGCCTGCAGCCCCCAGTCCCTGAGCAATGGCACACCCAGCTGCACTCCCACCAGCTGAGGGCTGTAGCTCCTGCAGCTTCTTGAGTCCTGAATTTCCCAGAATTTTAAAAGAAACCTGGCTTCTCTCTTGGCAGTAGTATTATCTGTAGTTTGAATGAGACTGTGCAAGGCTCATTCCCAACTTTCCATGGACGTTGGCATTAACTTACTCTTTGTCTCTTCTTCTGCAACACATCCTGTAAATGGGTATTTAATCAGAATGCAGGGTAGGAGATAGATTTCACCCATCTTATCACTGTCACTGAAGTATTTCAATCATAATGCAGTGAAGGGGAGGGATTCTACATTCCTCCCTGAGCCATCCCCACATTTCCTTCAGTTGCCAAAGCATTGTGTTGGTATTGGGAGCAGTCTTGGACATGGCCAAGGAGGTCAAAGCTGGATCTAGTGCATGATGAGGAGGCTATGGGGGACGTCTCTGCTCTTCGCCAGAATAGCCACTGCCTTGAGACCCAGCAGCATCGCCTCTGGACATCATCTGTAGCTGAGGGATGAGTGCTGCAGCTTTCCTTCTCACCCAGTCCTGGGAAAAGCACTGACAGTTGTTAATCAGATATTCTCCCTCCTCTCACCAAGTGGAAACGGAGGAAGAAAAAACCTTCATCCCTCCTCTGCTGGCCACAATGGGAAAAAGAAATTGTATTTACTTTCCATTGCCTCATATTTGGAAGGAGGAGTAGAAAATAGAATGTGGAAAGGGAGAAAGGAGAAGCTTGAGGTGCAGAGATGCCAATTGCTGACCACATCGGGCTCTGCTGAAACCTGAAATGGGCACACCAGGTGGGCAGTCTGCAGTGTGGCACCCCTACTTGCAGGTAGACAGACAAAGCGCTTATTGAGTCATACAGTAACAGTACAGTGCAAACTGGGAAGGAAGGCGACCCAGAGAAAAATCTGTCCCATCTGTGATTGTGTCAGGGGTGTTGCTGGATGTTATTTATAACATTTAATTATTATTATTTTTACTTGTCCCAGTTCTTCCCAGACAGAGAAGGTTACTCAAGCCACTCCTCAGGAAAGAAAATGGTGTTGAATGAGTAAAATAGAGCTAAAGTATTGTGGGTTTATTTTTTGTTTGTTTGCTTCAATTTTTTTTCATTATTTTGCCATTTTTACTCTGCTGAGCACTGAGATTTCCTACACACCTCACCTGAATGACAGTTAAGCATGGCATTTGAGAAGACAAGGAAGGGTGGAGCAACACAGAGACATGGAGGTGAGTCTGTGTTTATGCTTGGCAAATAAAAAAAGAAACATAAAACCAATTTCTTGGCAACAAGCAGCAGGGGTATGTGCCAAGGTTGTGGGGCCTGGGGCTGTGAGAGGCAGCCAAGTGAGGGGGAAGCTGGCAGAGGGAGCTCAGCCCCTACTGCCCCTTCCTATTTATGTGAGGTGCCTGGTGTGTGGTGAGATCCGTTTGGAGAAGGAAAAACAGCCCTTCCATCCAGATGGGATAGGTCTGGACACTAAAGAGGACATGCTGGTCCTGGAGGGAGTCACCTGTGGCAGCAGGTCTGGAGGCAGCTCTAGGGCTATGGCTGTGGCTTGCCATAGCCATATGTGGGGTGTGGGAACAGTCATGGGCACTGAAAGAGCACCCCACGTGTGTTTGAGTGGTGTGTGGTCTGAGGTTGTCAGCCTCATGTACCCAGGTGGGGAGGAGTTGTTACTGCTACAGAAGGATGTAGAAACAGTTATAAAATGGGAAGAAATTAAAATCCTATGGCAAATTTCCCCTACCTTTTTTGATCTCCCTATACTTAAAAAGAAGAAGTTGAGGGATTGGGGCCTTCCACAAGCATTCACCTTGGTCTGTGCACTCCAAACCTACCGTGTTTGAATCATAAACTCCTTATTTTGCTGTGGTCTGGGGATGAACAGTAACTTTGGTGTGAAATGAACAGTGCTTCCTCTGCCCTGGCAGTGTGACCCTGCCCAGGAATAAATGACTGTGGTGGCTGTCAAATAAATGCAGCAAAAAATTTAATGTTCCTATTAACACACCTCTCCTCACTCTGATTCTCATAATTAGGCCAGATAGAGAAGCTACTAATTTGAGTAGTTTCTGTGGCTCCTCTCAGATAGTCTTTTTAGCAGCAGTCCCTGATTCTAATTGGGCTATGGAAAGACATTGCCCTTTTCTGAACCATTTCCTGGACTTTCTCACCTCCACAAACAAGGTGATGATGAATATGATTGTACTGCACAGAAGCCAAAGTAACAAATCAACAAATAACTCATGGTATCTGATAATCCAAGTGACGTAGGTGATTAATTGCCTAGAAACTTACAGGAAGACACTCTGATACTGGGTTTTTGATGGTGAAAAATGAGCTGTATCAGTGTGTATGGTCCAGCCTTTTGCAGGAATGGAGATAAAGATTTGAATCCAGGACATTCAGAGCGAAGTCAGTTCAAAGGTCCCTGACATGGGTTTTTCTCTGGGAAGAATGTGCATCCCTACCCATCAATATGGTCTTACATGGAGATAGCTGTGTTGCACCAAGATACTTCCTGGGGGCAGGGCGGGGCAAGGCTTTCCATGCCATCCTAAGCTCCTGAATCTCCCAGGTGAACGAGACTCATCATTCATGTATCATGAAGTCGAAGTGAGGCAACATGTCTCCCTAATCTGATATAATGCAGTGCAAATTGGGTGGCTTATTAATGTCAACTAGAGCATCTTCCCCCCCCAGCTTTCTTTCAGAAAAAACACAAGCTAGCAAGCCAAAAATTTGTGACTTAATGATTTCCAGCAACAGAGAGTCCACAGCATCAGGGAGTAAATTGTTGCAGTGGTTAATTATGCTGATGAAATCAATGGAGTTACTGTAAACTGAAGTTATACCAGTGTGACTGACTAAAAAATTTGGCCTAGTTACCCGAAGGGAGCAGCACTTTGAAGTCTCTGTATGTCTTTAAATAAAATTATTCTCCAGCAGAAGATGCAGCATGCAAGGTTTTTCGTCTAAAGCATACTACAGCAGTCAGTCAGTCTCCAGCATACTGCTGGAATATTAATGCCAAATCCAAGTTGCACCCCTGCTTAAGACAGTTAATTGGACTTATTTCATACATCAGTCTGTCTGTTGTCGTTAGGGCTATATTGCTGCTGGCTGTGATAACATTTTTATCTGTTAACTTCCAAGCTGCTGCGAGTAACACCAGCTACTCATGAAATGAGTCAGCCAACTTTCCTTTTAACCGTTTGTTCTGCTCCCTGAAGGTGTAATGAATGCTGTGGTATGACAAGCTGGTTGACACTCATTCCCTTAAAGCTTGTGCATCAATTTTATTGTCAAAATAGGCTTTCTAAAAATGGGTTCAGAGTTTGCAGCAGCTGGGCAAGAAACATTTGTCACTTTAGTGCAAAGACCTGAGTGAAAACAATTGTTTAGATTCATTTAAAAAGCATATTATGATGGAAATTGGTGCTGCAACATCCAGGCTTTTGCTCCCACAGGAACAATTCTTACAGACTATTTGAATTATCCAGAACAGCCAAGGCAGATTTATACTTAAACTGGATTATAAGGAAATACACTGCAAATCACCACAACAAATCATTACTGATCACAATCAATTGAAGTGATTAAAGCTCTGAAATGTCTTCTGAAGTTGTGTTAATAAATAAGAAATTGCACGCAAATGGCACAGCAGTTCTTAGTCACAGCCAAACCTTGTGTCATTCCCCCTCTCATCCAGTGTGTTGGAAGGTTTTCCCTTGGGACAGTCTCCTGATAAATGGCTTTTTCATCCTGGATGAAATTTCCATGAGAGGACTAAAGACCTTTATCCCAGAGAAAGGAGGAACACTGTAGTTTGCTACACCCTAAAAAGATTTTAAACCCTATAGATTAGTGACACCCTTACTCAGGTAAAATATTTTCATGCTAGTGAACTTATCTCTTCACATGAGAAGTGTCTGTGGTATTCTTCGTAACTTCCTGTGCTTAGCTGCTGGGGCTATGCTTGCTATACGTGGCCAAGAAGCTACAATTTCCCACCTCAGATGTGAACAGGAATCTCCAGCATGTATTTAGCTTTTTTCTCCATATATCACAGAAATATTTTGAAGCTCAAGAAGTCCCTTAGACTATGTTTGTTCAATAACCTCCTGGGAAAATGCTCACAAAGGATAATTCTTCTTTCTGGTCCATGATCTTTTACTTGTTCATCAACTTGATATTTTCTTCGTGCTGATTAGAAGGCCCGCCACGACAATGAAATGTGTCATTTCCAGAGGTTACTTGCTCTCTGCTGGGAGAAAATGAGGAATTCCATCCCAGAGGATGCTTCCTGGATAGAGCATGGAGACTGCTCTCCTGAAACTGATGAGTGAGGTGAGAAGATGGGGCTGAGTCAGAAGCCCACTGCCACCAGTGCGGTCTGGGACAGAAAGATGATGGATGACCCCAAGTATGTTGCTGACATATGATGTTGACAACATCTGAGGAAGACCCTGTAAAATGTAATCCTTAATCCATCTCCTTGGTAGCCCAGAAAGGCTGGTGTAGTTGATGGGATGTGAGAGATTTTGAGCCCTTCAAAGACAGAACATGATGATGTATTGGTGTGAACTTGGCCTGCACAATAGAAGCCTTTTATAATGTCCCTGTGTTTTATCCTCATCCAAATCAACTAGAACAGAAAAAGTTCCAGATGTTCTATCACTCACCTATCCATGCCCCCCACGAGACAGATGTGAAGGTCTGCCACCAGGTCTGGGCAGGAGACAGATGTGCCTGGAGACATTAGTGAGGGTACCCGGGAGGTCAGCCGTGTAATTGCTGAGTGGTGAATACCAGGTTGTCATGTTCTGGAATCCTTCCCCACATACACTCAATTTATGTGCTTTTTTTTCCTGATTAGAGAAGAGATTATCTCAGTCCATAACCACCCCTGTGGCAAGATAGCTTTGTGTGGCTCTCCTCTGTGTGGGGTGATGGTGAGGAAGCCCAGCGTAAGGAAACCTGTGCACCATAGGAGCTGTCCTCCAGACTGCTCTGGTGCTAAGTGCCCTTTTGAGGTCATCTCCTCAATCCACTTTGCTGCAATAAAGGTGTTCACACTGCATCTACAGCACTGAGAACACCATCAGCTCTGGTGGTGTTTCCAGCTGCTGGAAGACACACTGCTGGGAAGAGATGTCAACAGTTGCTTTAGGATGTTCCCATAACCAAACACAGCATGGATGTACCTCAAAGGCTGAGGGAGGTGACCCAGATCTGGTGCGTCATATCTCCCCAAAGGGTGTTGCTGCAAAGTGGGACTTCTTGATGCAATTACTTCTTAGTGACAGGAATGAGGTAGGTGTGTTTTAATGAAGAGTGGCTTTAGCTTCATCAGGAGTCCCTGTGTGGGAGGATTACTCTGCTGTGGGTCAGCACTGTGGGTGGGTTCACCTTATTCCTCCACACAGCCAGTGGCCCCCAGAGCTACAGGACTACTCCTCTGGCTCTGGCCAAAAGTCACCTGAAATCTCATTGCTGGTAATGCTGGCGTTGGGGAAGGAGGCAATGAGCTGGACTGATAGTTATGTCTTCTGTAGAACAACAGCTAAGCAAACATTCAAGGAGGGAGAAACTAGTGAGGGAAGAAAAAGAACCTGCATTTCTATGCTAGCTTCATCTGGGGTTAAAATGTGGTGATTTCTCATGGTGTCAAGATACTTGTGCTGGGCTAACAGGTGAGCTGTGAGCTGCAGCTGATTCAAGCCAGAATATTTTAACAGGGCAACAGGGTCAGCTGGTCAGGGAGGTCAATCATCTTCCTCCTGTTGTAAGAGTTGAAGGGCTGTCTCCCCAGTAGGTTTGCTTTGATTTGACATTCCCCCAGGAGGACTCAGGAGTGCCTCCACAAGCACCTAATGCTTCTGTGAACCTACATTTACCCCTATGAAAGTGCACATGGTTCTGCATGTGCCAGAGCTACAGTTCATGATGTACCACAGAATATTTTCTGCTCCGTTTTTTTTCATAGTCTTTGTAAGAATTCCTGATTTTTACCCTTAGCTGTTACTTACTAAGTTAAAGATATATACTTGCAGAGGATATTCATCCCCCACTTTTATCTGGGGTTACCTGGATGGGTGCCTGAGAGTCTTCAGGTTTGTTCTTACCTTCATCTTGTCTCATCATACAGAAAACCTGGCACCTGACCCTACCACTGCTTCTCTGCTCCAGTGAACATTTCTATGGTTTGTGTGTCTGAGGCTGGGTTCTGCTTTTCTATCAAATACTCACTGCTGAAATGATCCTGTAACTCTCAGCTGAGCATGACACGCTGCATTCAGCTAATGCAAATCTACTCTTCAAAACCTTTCATACTGCTTCTTAATGCAGCATCACTTTGTGAATCAGTGTCTCACTTCTAATGGTGAAGAGTCCCATTCATAGTCAAGATGATGTTTCTGGCACTGGACATGGCTGTCTTTTGAAAAGTCTCTCCTACTCCTCTTTAATCTTTCTCTTTTTTTACTGTGCAGGTTGTGCATGCTCTGCTTCTCAGTAAGTACTAGAAACTCTTGTCTGAAGATTCTTGCAAAAAGGTTTTCTTACTTTTAAGTGAAACAGGTCTCTGGAGAGTGAGACACTGGTACTGTGTGCTTCTTTCCATGCCTTTGATAGACTTCCATGCCGCTCTCCGTAAATTCATCCTTGGTGCTTCTTGCTGGTGTCTCCTTGGACCCTCAGTTTGTATCCCCTTTCTGCACACATTGCTTCAAAGTAGTTCTTCCTACCTTCACGAAAAGACCAAAAAAAATTCCTCTTGTATTCCCGAGATGCTCTAACACTCTGGAATCCCCGGTTGCTGTTGCACGATTCCCTCTCCACTTGTTGCCCTGCCTCACCATTGCTCTTTGCCCTGCCTCCACTTCTGATGCACTGCTGGTAGGTAAGGTGAGCCCTGTAGCAGAGTGGCAGATGAAAACAAGTCTTTGTTATTATAACAGGTTAACAGCTGAAGGGAGCCATCTGAGAGGAGGGAAACCCAAGTTGCCCTGTCGTACCATGAACAGCTGACTCCATCTGCAGTTCTCCCAAACAAGAATACTCTGGTATTCTAAAGGCCATGGGTAATTCTGACTACAATCCATGCAGACTTCAAAGTTGTCAATCTTCTCTCCCTCTTCTCTGGCACCAACCCATTTTCGGTCAATAGACTCATTTTTAAGTTGCTATTAAGTCTACAACACTGGCATAGCATTTTAAAGTAAATTTAGTAGCAGTGGTTCAACAACCCTCACAGTTTACTAATTTATGTAGCTTTTATCAAAGTCAAGTACTAAGATGTTTTTAAATTATAGAATCATAGAATGGTTTGGGTTTGAAGGGACCTTAAAGATCTCTTAAACTGACAGCTGAATCTAAATTTTGTATGTCTGCATGTCTGACTGTACTGTGTAATAATAATGATGGTATTAATAAAATACTATTATTAGTCTCTTATTATAGGTTAACAAAAGTGATTCTGCCCCTCTACTTCCTTATTGTGAAACCCCATGTGGAGTACAGTGTCCAGCTCTGGTGTCCTCAGCACAAGTATGATGAGGATCTGTTGGAGTGAGTCCAGAGGATGACCATGAAAATGATCAGAGCAGGAGCACCTTACCTACAAAGACAGGCAGAGAGAGTGGGGGCTCTTCAGCCTGGAAAAGACAAGGCTCCAGGGAGACCTTATAGCTGCCTTCCAGTACCTAAAGGGAACTACAACAGAGCTGGAGAGGAATATTTGTCAAAGACGTGTAGCAGTAGGGCAGGAGGCAATGGCTGTAAAACGAAAGAGGGTAGATTTGGATTAAGTATTAAGAAAAAATTCTTTACTGAGAGGGTGCTGAGGCACTGGAACAGGTTGTCCAGAGCAGTTGTGGATTCACCATCCCTGGCAGTGTTCAAGACCAGCTTGGATGGGGTTTGGAGCTACCCGTACAAGGTGGAAGAGGTCCCTGCCTCTGGCAGAGGGGATAGAACTAGATGATCTCTGAGGTTCCTTACAACTCAGACCATTCCATGATTCTATGAAGTCAAAACAGAGGACTGCTCAGCTCTCCTGTCTCTCAGGCCAGGCTTTGGATAAATGAATTTTATCTACCTGTGTTTCTTCGTCAACTACAAATGAAGGTAAAGGTGATTGGCAAAGACCAAAACTGTAAGTTTTAGATGAGTCATGGCGGGTGAATCTTGCCCACATGCTGAACTGCTAAATGAAGCCACACCTAGGTTCTTAAACATCTATCTCCCTGGAAGCCTTGGACAGCAGAAAAAGGACCTGAAAGCTGCTCTTCCAGCTTATGACTGGGAAGATTGCAGGTACTTTCCCCTTTGCCTGGAGATATTGTTAGAAGGCAGCAGAGGCCCATTTTACCACCATAACAAATTAATTAACTCTATTTTCCTCCAACTTAGCTGAGCAAAGGTTTTGTGTAAGGCACATGCACTGTATTGTGAAACAGGTCTTTTCTCCCACATTCTTGCTGTGCCCACAGTGATATGTCTAACAAAAGCTGTTGTCTTCTGAGAAGGAAAATCATACTTCTGAATTGTTTCCAACAGCCTGGGTTGCTCTTTTGGTTTCTAACTAAAGTCAAGGCATTAGAAGAAATCCCCGTCACGAATTGTCTGCTTCCCCCACCAAGCCCTTGTGAATCATCCACAAGGGAACAACACGATGCTGCTACCGTGCTGAGCAGAGCAGCTGCCAGGCTGCTCTCCTCTTCTGCTGCAAGACGATGCCCAACATGAGCATTCAACAGCTCTTGTGGGTCATTAATATGACTTTCAAAAATTTCTGGACTTTTTTTCACCCCAGATGATTCAAACAAGATATGCCACCATGGTTTTGCAAAAGAGGTTTCCAGAAAACTTTTTCACAGCAGGGTTGCCTATGACAAGAAGTGTAAAAAGTCTTTGGAAATCAGGGAACTTAATCTGTGGTGCAATCTGTGTAGGAAAAAGTTCACTTGCCACTTTTTTCTTGGCTCTGCCAGTACAGATTCAACATCTCGCAGCTTCGATTCCTGCAAAGCACTCTCAAAATATTTGTCACAGTCTGCTTTTGCTTGAAACCTACAGAGCAGAGCAAGCTGTGCAAGACAGCATGCCAGTATGCTTGTGAAAAATCTTTTCTAGATGCCTGTCACTGTTCTGCTTAGCACTTTGCTCTCTCTTCTCTAGTCATTTTCTTGACCTTGTGTTTACCTACATGGCACTTACCCACTTCCTCGCTCAGCTGCAGATCTCTTCGGCTGGCTCAG
Organism: Formicarius rufipectus; assembly: GCA_013399695.1. NCBI lineage: Eukaryota > Metazoa > Chordata > Aves > Passeriformes > Formicariidae > Formicarius > Formicarius rufipectus. The sequence continues at coordinate 1,402,087 of VXAU01003670.1, read as the reverse complement.
ACATTGCTGCACACACAGCAATCTGTCAACTAGACTGTAACCCCACTGAGGAATAGAGATGCTGATTTCATCTGACACTGGCATATGAATTTGATTAAAATATCAAAGAAGGAATCTATTGATGTAGGTGTTTTTGTAGACCTGTTTGCACGACTTCAGAGATGCTGCTCAAATAGATGTTTTCTCTGACCACTGGAAGAAAATCTTGGGTTTGATAACGGACGAGTACTACCCATGGTGTAACAGTGGTCTTTGTGATGAAGAGTTGTGTAATTGATGTGCCACTGATCCACAGCTGATGTTTTGGCAACCACTCATCCGGCCACTGAGCTACTCTAGCTGCTGATTTCACACCACCAAAGACTGAGTCTCCTTTGTCACCTGCAGCTGAATCAAGCTGAAGACCAAAGAGGGGATGAAAGTGACCTGGGTGACTGCTTTTGTAGGGACTTTCTTCTGGGCTGTGAGAGGCCACAAAGTACTGTCTTGTGCCTGGAAAAACAATAATTGAATTGAAAGATTATAATGCAAACCTGTAACACTGCAAAACTGCAGCAAGACAAAGACATATCCCTGAAGACCTCTCAGAAAAGCAAATAAAACTGACAGCTGTTCTAGTGAGTCAGAAATATTTGGTCATCACTGTCTGCAAACTACAATCCTCGATAACAAGTCAGCTGCTGATAAATTCAATGTACTCAACAGTGAGTTTTACAATTTACCCACTCAGCTACCAGCGTTTTATAGTTTTTCAGGAACATGATGACATCATTTTGAGCTTCTTTGTTCTCTCTCTATCTTGTCTTCTCCTTTTCTTATCCTTCCCACCCTTCACAGAGACCACAGATGACCGAACACCACCTTCTTCACTCTTTCTCCCTCCCTTCAAACTACTGGATGTTCACTGTTGGTTGAAGTTGGTGCCCTGGAGGGGGTCTGACTGACATAGGTGCCAACACCATAAGACAAGGGTTGTAAATGCTATTAATTGTCCATTGATCAGTCTTCAGGGTGACAAACCTGTAGACTGTTGGTGACGAACCAAGTCATCTCCTAGCCTTGGGCTTCTGCCTCTACAGTTTCCTTTTCCGCAGTCTTGAGGCTCTTTCATTGCCTCTGTGCTTTTTAGCAGGCTGAGGCATGGGGCCTTACTGGTTTGGGGGACTGACTTTGAAGGGATTACACACTGCTGTGCAGGATTTTGGATGTTGCTCAGGAGAAGGCTTTATATCTGCTTCACACCCTGGGTGCCCCTCTGCTAATAGAGCCTTGAGGAGGAAGGCTCTAGACAGGGTCAGACCAGTGCCTGTATTTGTACTCCTGATTTAGTTTCAGTGTTAAAACCCCCCACTCATTAGATTCACATGATGGAGCAGCAAAGAAAGTGTCTATTTATGGAGGCCAAAGAAAATCCACAGAGATGTGGGTTGCTGCTATTTGTCTGAATGGCGCCTCCTGACATCACGAGGGGCTGTAAAGACTTGTTCAGGAACAATGCAGAAGGCAGCTCTGCCTGGCTGTGTTAAAGCCTGAACACTTTCAGCATCTAGAATTACATTTCTTGATTTTCATTAAAGAAGTCTTAATTTGCAGGAAGTTTGATGTGTAGAGAGGGTAATGCTTTTTGAGCCTTATAAGAAAAGTCTGCTTCTTGCTTGTTTGCAAAGTGACCACATCACAGGCATTTTACAGACAGTAGGATGAGGTGTGTAAGCAAAAGGAAGAGAAAAGGTTTCACAAAAAAAAAATTATAGGAAGCTGAAAGGAAAACACATCTGACAGGTCTGGAAAATAAACAAGGAATCCTCCTATTCTACAATGAATTTCTTGTAATGTTAAAATGCAGTTTTACAACAAAACTAAGAAAGGTTCAAGTTTTCAACAAAGCCATATATGTTAAGGAATTCCTTAAAATTCAATTTTGTCCCTTGTCCATTTTATTTTGTCTCTTGACATGTCTCTTCAGGTCTGCATCCTAACATTCAGTGGCCATCACTGCTGTGTCCTCCTGGGTAGATGGCTTGCAAGAATTGCTGAGGGTGCCTTGACGTTTATTCAGGTGGGTCAAGGAGAAAGAGCAGCTGTCTGCCTGATAGACCTCTTCATGGAGAGCTGTCAGTCCTTGGCATCCCCGAGCCTGTCAGTCTATGTGTTGTGCCCAGCTACTCAGGATGGAGCAACAATGGGCAAGGACTCCTTTGTCAACTTCAAATCTTCCATCTTTTTGCAGCACCACCTGATTTTGCTGGAAACACCACAAGAAATTGTAGTCTGGGGTGCTTACTCTAAACTTGTGAGTGCTGCAGGGCAATGTCAGCCAAGCCGCAGGATCAAAGGGAAAGGAGGTGCTGACTGGCTCGTGCATAGCAGAAAGCAAGGCTCAGGACCAGCTTTACAGCACACTCAACTATTCGAACTTCACCGCAGTGTAGAATTTGAAAAAACAAAATAACTTCTAACTGCACCAAGGGCAGAAGCTCTGAATCCCTTTGCCCATTAAATGTCCGCAATGCACACTGTGGTGGGGATGTTAATGTGGCCTGGGTGAACTCTCCAGGAGACACCCATGCAGACCTACTCTGGACACCTGTGGAGGTGGCCCACTGTCCCTTGGAGGCACAGCTCTGGAATGACAGTCCTTCAGTGTCTTTTAAGTATTTCTGAGAGTTCTTTGTTTTTGCAAAATTTTCAATTTGGGCTGCTCTGATACACATCCTCTTTCTTCACACACTGGTTGTTTCTCCCTTTGTTCCATGCTCATTTTCCTCCTTTCTATTTTTTTCCTTTTCATTTCTTGATGTATTTTCCCTTGTTGTAACTTCTTTTTGTGATTTATTTCCCCTAATCCTTTCCTTCTTCTCTTAATTTTTCCTCTGTTCTCACTCTTTCCCCTCTGCTTCTTCACTGTATTTCTCATTAGCCAGTGCCTTTGGCACCCATTGGAGAGGACAGAACATCTCCTGTATGTCCTCAATTAACTGAGCCCCACCGCAGCAAAGGAATACCAGAGTCCATTTGTTGTCAGGCTCAGTTTTTGGTTGCTTGGGTCTTTTTTTGAGGTTTTGGATTTTTTTTTTAAATTTATTTTTTTTTCAACTGCTTTAACAGCCACAACAGGAGCAAAGAGTGAAAGTGGGTGTCTCTCAGGGAGCCACTGCTGAGTTCTGCGCAGCTGCAGCAGCATTTCTCTAATGTGTGGGTGGATGGATCTGAATAGCCCCACCATTTATCCCTTTGCACCCCATGCCTTTCTCTGCCTCTATCCCCCTCCCAAATCTCACTGGAGATCCCCATCTCCTTTTTGCACAAAAAGAGAAGCCACCAAACTGCCGCCCAACACGTGCTTTCCCATTACTGATCACATGGCAAGAACTTGTCTGGTCATGGTTGAGGTTTGCTATTTGGGGCTTGGCAGATGCAATTGTAAAACTGAAACTACTGTTTGCTGCTCTTATCTGTTTTCAGGCTGGTATGTGGTGTCCCTCTGCCTTTAGGTAGAACTGTGCTGGTTTTGATTTCATCAGTATAGTCTCCTCACAGGCCAGGCATGAGCAAGGCTTGTATTTGCAGTGCCAGATCTCAAAGCACTTAAACAGGTAACCATCAGGGTTGCAATGGATACATCTGTTTTATACCCATTTTGCAGAGAAGTAAAAGAGTGTAGCTGCCTAGGACTATTGTCCTTCTGGTGTGGACATTTACCCTATGGATGATATTTGATTACTGCAGACCCCACCTACTGAGTGTCTTGCCCAAACATTTCTTTCTGTAGTGTGTTAGTCCCCAGCAGCATAGCAATATATGCATATATGTAAAAATATTGTCTTACCATTATTGTCTAAGTGTGTTTACGTCTATTTGAAACTAGCATAAAAAGCATATAATGTTATCATGCATATGTATTTGTGTAGCATATACATAATGACCCCATTGTATGTAAATACAGTTATATACATATAAAAATACCTTTTCAAGCACGAATTCAACAATGGAAAAACATTTGTTTTGCCAGCCTTCCTGCTGATTCTGGCTATAAATTATTCTTCTCCTTGATAACAGGTAGCTATCAGTTTTTTAGGCAAACAAAGGAAAAGAAGATGAAATAGTTGTCAAGCATTGCATTGTACCATGCCATGAATTTTCCTTCCTACAGACTGAAATCACTGAACTATATCATAACTGTCAAGTGTCCTGTTTTTAGCTTGTTGCTCAAACACAATAAAATTACTTAATATACATAAGCTATCATGCGAAGCCAGTCAGTTTTCCCCTCAGCAATATATAAAGGCAAACAAGAAATGAGAAATGCACCTAAAAATGTTGAAACACTGACAGTAGGATGTGGACGAATATTGTAATAGATCGTATTTACAACAAAACAGAAACTCAACACCCTGGAAAACACACACAGCACTTGAACTGTGTTTACTTCCAGGCACATTGGCCTTTGCATAGGGGTGGGCCGGGTGATTCAGCTGAATCTGAAACCTGATAAACTCTTGCCTTCTGCTTTTACATCACAGCCAGTGACTGCACATGACACATTAAAAACAGATACCGCTACGCAGACACTACCTTTGGTATTTATGTTATTGATCCTGGTAAGGACCATTCCTTGGACATACTGTACTTCAGTCTTTCACTTATGGGTGTGTATATGTGGGTGCAAGAGGATATATGTTTAAGTGGGAGGTCTGGAGCCTAGACTGTGAAAGAATTGAGAGCAGAATTTGTGTCAAGTATTTTCTTTTATTTAGCTTCTGTTTACAAAACTGTGGCAGCAGACTCTGGTTCCCAGTAACTTATGCCTCATTTGAGCTCATTCAATGAATATGGTTTCGTCCAAATGTTAAGAGCCACACTTAGCAGGAATTTGAGCTGCATTAATTGCACCAACCAGCAAAGTTGTGTTATTATTTCTTTTATCCAACTGGGAAGACATACAAGTGCCTCTGGCATGAGGTCTTGCACAAAGAAATTTAAAATTAAATTCTGATCCCTTATAATATAGCAACTTGGAAATGGTTCCATGAAACCTTGCCCTCAAATCTTAACTGTTTACATTTTTGCAGATGCTGAGAAAAAATGAAGTATGAGCAGCATCAAAGGAAGCTGTTCAAAAACACATAGTAAATATTTTTGCTATCTATTTTTAGTAAAAATATCTTCTAATACTTAATTTTTTTTTTAACTTATGTAGCTAAATATTTATTGCAGTACTTCTTTTAAGCCAGGGTGGTCCGGCATCAGCAGCTGTTAAGTCCACACCAAGATTTTGGTAGCCCAACACTTAGCAGCTCCATCCCCCAGTCTGGGAAGCATGACCCCACCTTTGTCCCTCTTGAGAACTCCCTTTCACCCTTCTTCCTGGCAGCAGTGCCTGCCAAGTCTTCTGGCTGCTCTCTACCTCTAAAGCTGATCCAGAAAAACTGGGGAAGGAGGAAGCGGCTTCATGTGGGTTGTTGCTGTCTGGTTTGAAAGCTTATTGTCAATTGTTGGTATTGACAAAGAGGAGAAAGAGGGAAAGGAGGGGGAGGAGAAGAAGGAGAAGGAAGCAGTAGCTGTTGCCTGAACCCTGGTCACAGCAGTCCAGCTCCCTGGAGCAGGCAGTGAGGAGGCGAAGGAGACAGTATTTGGCTGTTTGGGCAGCTCTCCTGTCACCAACCATATTTCCCCATCTCCTCTGAGAAGAAGAGGTGGACTCCCTGCTTTCTGGAGGTTGGAGTTGCACCACAGTGTGAGCATCTGTTAGTTCTCAACTCTGAAATATGTCCAGTGAAGTGGGCAACCAGTGCAGTCAGCACATGAGGCCAGTTCCAGCCATACAGATGCAAATCCAGAAGGGCCTTGCTGCCTCTCTGGAGTTCATTTAGGATTTTCCCCTGTGTGTAGGAGGAGATGGACCTAAACCAATGTAATTTCAAACCCCTCATCAGCAAGTACCCTGGCAACTCTTTGGTGACATGATTTTTTTTAAGCCTAAGGACTAGGCCTTGATAGACTTGGCTTCAAACTTGGTCTCTGCCCATGTACCCCTCTGAGGTCCCTCTGCACAATATATGAGATAATGGTGGCCAGATTTTTCCCCTGCAAAGCAGGACTAGTGATCTTGCCTTTCTTTTGTCATCTCTCTGCAGGACACAGTTAGTCTGTAAGCCTGACTTTGTGTGGCACAGCCTTTTTCTTACTACTGATGCAATGACGGAGGGATCAGAGATTATCTGTTTTCCGTGCACCCTCAAGTGGAATGAGTGGGATTTACTGCCCTGAAGGCAGATAGTTAAAAGTGAGTGTGAACCACCTGTAGTAAGATCCTGGCATCCCAGTGGCTTGTCAGCTCCACCACCTGTGGTGGTGAATCACTCATGGGGAATGTGTTTCTCTCCATTGACAAAGAGTGATCCTAAATGTGACCCCCACCTCTCCCAGGGCCAGATGGACCCTGACCTGCCTATGGGTGCTGCTGTGTGAGACGGGAGGCAGAGGGCAGGTGAAAAGGGAGTGGGAGCTTAGCACCACCAAACTGTGGTGAGGATTTAGCAGATCTTTAAATTCCACCTGTGGTTTGTGTGGTTAGTGGGGAGAGATGAGCAGTCCCAGAAGGTAACTCACAGCAGTGAAGCTACTGCTCTGAAGTGCTGTGCAGAGTGACCGCCTTTCTCCAGTGGCTCCGTAAGAAGCCTCAAATGGGTTGGTTGGGAGAGCTTCAGAGACTTTGAACTCCCTTGGCAGGGCAATGCAAAGGTCTTATTCAAGCAGGACTTGTCCAAACCCTCCTGTATGGGGCAGCACTCAGCTACTCTGAGCTGGGAGTGGATATGACTGAGGTGCCACACCAGCCTTCTGGTAACATAGGCTCCTCAGAAATATGCACTGAAAATCAGTCAGTCTCTTCTTGTGGAACATGGGAGGAAACTGGAGGTATTGGACTGCCCCATCCTTCATCAGAAAATGAACTTTCTCCCAGATCTTATGATTCCAGACACAAATTGGTATTTCATTGTTGGATTTTATTCTCTTAAAAGGTTTGTACTGTCTCACCGTATATACACATGTAGAAAAAAAAGAGCTGTATGTAGAGTACGAGTGGTTTCAACTTTATGTAATCACCTGCTGAATTTGATCAAAACCTCAGGAAGTGAATTATACAGACTGTAGTAAAAAGACAGCACAGATCCTTTATTTTGGCTGTCTCAAATCCAGAATAGGAATAGAAGGCTCCACTTTATTCCAGAGATGATAAAAGGCAATCTTCACGTCTTAAATGTGAAAAAAAATACAAGTTGATGCTAAGGGTGATAGGAGATATTGTAGTGTAGATGAGTGGAAAACTGGAGCAGGAGTAGGAGTAGAGTAATGAAAAGGTAGAGTGTAGGAGGAAGAGGAGGGTGGGAGTAGATAATGAATTGTGGTACATCCATCAGCATTTCAGCATTGTGGGAGATGAGATAAACCTAATGCCGTCATTTGTAGATGCAGTAAAATTTCTCGTACTGAGCCATCACTGCTCTGAGCTGTTGTCGGAGCAGGAAGCTCCTTTTCAGCAACTGAATGGGCGGGTTTGTTCACAGCGGTGTCTCCCAAGGGTGGTCAACTTGTTGGAGTGCTTTGGGAGAGCAGTGCAGACAAGGTTAGACACTCATAATGTGCATGGCATGTGTGTCACTTTGTTGCTTTGACTCTAAAATCTGTTGATTTGAACCCCAAATACTTGATGGAGATAAGAAATCCAGTAAGGAAAGTGGAGGACCATGTGAGCATGAAGTGGAGCCTTAGAAAAGAACTCACTCACCTGGGTGGTTCTGCCAAAGTCAGAGCAAAGTCCTGGGATTACTCATCCCAGAAAAATTGCACATCATCATCACCTCATTGGCCTTCATCCATCCTTCAAACCTCAGCAGTCCTGGTCCTAGCTGTTAGCATGCAATAGCCAAAATCCCTGCAGCAGAGCTCAGCCCTGCTGGCTGTGGCAGGAGTCATGGGGACCCACTTGCTGAACAAATACAGCATTTAGAATGTTCTGGTTTTATCCTCTCTACCTCCATGCTCGTCACACCTCACTGCAAACTGCTGTCTGTACTCGCTATATTTGCTGTTAACTTTTGAGCTGCAAGAACATCAGTGGCATGGGACACAAATGTGGCAGAAGCCCACCAAGAAGGTGAAGTGAGCAACAGCACTGTCATGTAGGGCCAAGAAAGGGGAATACAAGCACTATGCTGCAGAATGAGTTGGGCTGAACTATGAACACACCACATTTTCCTAAAATCCCCCAGCAGTAGCTTTCTTCCCAGTTTCCACAGTTGGCATCTGACAAAGGAAAGCTATTTTTTTTCAGCATCTACATATTCCAATAGAGTTCAGGGAATAACATCTCTACATTTCACAAAATAAAAGAACAAATAAAAAAAAAGTCCTTAGAAGAAAGCCTGAGTAATAAATCCATTTCCTTTAGCCGGGTGGGTGCCAGTCTGGCTCTTGGGTCTCTTTTTTTTTCAGACACCAAGGAAAGAAAAAGAAAATGTTTCTATGTTCTTGAGCACTTCTTTTGTTTAGGCTCCCATTTAAACACATCCATTCGCTGCGCATGTCCCTGGCTGCTTCTCACCCTTATATAACCTCTGCTTCTCCTAGGCAGGGTGCTCTCCCTTGTTGCAGGGCAACTACTGCAGCTGAGTTGTGTAACACTGCCACACAAAGCTGTTCCAAGCTGTAACGTGGCATGCAAGTTATTAGCTTGAACTGAGACTATTTCACCCTTTTTTTTTCTTTTAACTGAAAAAAAAAAAAAAAAAGGTATTTTCTAAAATCCATGGGCTAAACAATATAAATTTGTGCATTGAATCCTTTCAAGAATTTGCAAAACACAGAAGTGACGTAAAGGCAAAGCAACTCTGAAATCTGACGAGCAGCCAACCTATAATAAGGTATAATCACCTTTGGCATTTGGTAAAATAAACATGACAAAAACAGTCCTTTAAAATGTGAGCAGTTACTATGCACTCATACATATTTTGCACAAACTATATAGTTAGGTGTCATCGTGTGTCTGAAAGAGTGTTTTCATAAGAGACAGCATGTGTATCTAGATGTATGATCTGCCACTAAATTACGTGCTGTGGGCCTCAATCCAGTCTTGTACTCTCTCCCCTTCATTATTGTTACTCATTTTCAGAAAATATTTTTATATGAACAATGAACTGCATTTAAATAACATTAACACTCTCTGCCTTGATGCACAGAGGAGGGAAGAAGAGTAACAGGTTTTCTGGCTCAGCTTTGACAGTTACCCAGCACCTGTGGTTCTTTGACAAGCAACATCGAATGCCATTGGGTGGTTGTGAATTTTGTCACTTACTAAGCTGTATCTGAAATATGTTTTTTAAAAGCATTCCTTCTACTGAGAACAAAACAGATTTTCTAAAAAGTAGGGTTTGCCAGTTTGAACAAAGTGTTGAGTTGTGCCTTATCCGTGGGATCGTTTCCTTAGCTTAATCAAACCTCTTCTGTATAAGTTTAAAGAGAGTAACAATTCTGTGTTACCTTGAACGTATATCTATATCTTTGTATATGGGTGGGCTGCGGTAGCAGAGGTGGTGCGTCCTGTAACTGGTGCCTCTTTGAACGGGAGGAATACAAGCCTTAACAAATTGTGAAGATTTGGGGTTTGCCACTAAAAATATAAAGTATGTTTAACAGTTGACTTAAAATGAAATTATCCCGTGCTTCCGCGTCTGCTTACGGAATAAAACACCAGCTCATGGTATGAAAACACGCTCAGCCGAAGGGGCGGTTTATCACTTCGGGAGGCGAGGATACTTTCTGGCGAGGAGCCGGCCTGGGAAGGAGGAGAGAGGCTGGGCAGCTGTCGCAGCTCCCGATCCCGTGCGCGGAGGCTGCCCGATCCCCCGCGGGGCGGACAGACGGGCGGCAGCAGCGCTCCACTCGGAGCCAGCGCAGCCGGGATGCTGGTGGGACCGGGGAGACGACCCCTCCTCGCTTTCATGCACTCCCCTAGCCGTCCCGCTGTATCCGAGGGACAGTGCCCCGGTCTCTGCTGATCCCCGGGGGCGTCAGGCGGCGACTGTGGGAGAAACACTTGTGGGGGCATTTTTTGGTGGCAATATCCTCCGCGGCTCGCCGTGGGAGCAGTTACTGCCTTCGGGCACCGCCGCCCGTGCGCCCGCTCGCCTCTTCTCACCCCGCTTCTCCGCCGGAAAACAAAAACCACCCAGCAAGAGCACGGGGGCACCGGCACCCTCCTGCCAAACCGGCCCCGCGCCGGGAGGCGGGCGGGCGGCGAGGCACTGCCATTGGCGCGGCGCGGGCCGTCCCTCCCCGCCGGGAGGAGGAGGAGGAGGAGGAGGAGGAGGAAGGCTGGAGGCGGGCCCGCGTGGGGCGGTCGCTCCAGTCGGTGCGCGCCGGGCGGCCGGGTCGCTGCTGTTTGCAGTTGCCGCGGAGGGCAGGGATCCGGGAACCGGGCAGGGGCAGCGCTGAGAGCGGCAGGGCCAGGAGGTCAGGCCAGAGGTTTAGGGCGGCGGGGCCAGGAGAGTTGGCGGCCGCGCCGTCGGGGCCGCGCCAGTCCGCGCCCGGAGCCTGCATGGGGCGGCGGCGCTGAGCCCCAGCCGCCCCGCTG
>VXAU01003670.1:1378955-1391426 GCA_013399695.1 Formicarius rufipectus | reverse complement strand
GCCCCGGCCCCGCCATGGCTGAAGCACCGCAGCTGGTGGACATCGACCCCGACTTCGAGCCGCTGCCGCGGCCCCGCTCCTGCACCTGGCCTCTGCCGCGGCCGGAGTTCAACCCCCCCAGCTCTGCCACCTCCAGCCCGGCGCCGTCGTGCGGCGGCCAGCCCGAGGGGGCGGCCGGGGCCGCGGCCGGAGCCGCCGCCTCTGCAGCGCTGAGCGCCGACTTCATCAGCAACCTCAGCCTGCTAGAAGAGACCGAGGACTTCGCACCGCTGCCCCCCGCCGCTGCCCCGCCGGAGGCGGCCGCCTGCCGCTGCGGGGACTTTCCGGCACCCGAGGCGGGCTGCCGCCTCCACCCGCCGGGACCACCGCCGGTGCCGCCGGTGCCGCCGCCCGTGGCCGGTCTGTCACCGGGACCCGTGGCCGGGCAGCCCCGCAAGAGCAGCTCGTCGCGTCGCAACGCCTGGGGCAACCTGTCCTACGCGGACCTCATCACCAAGGCCATCGAGAGCTCCCCCGAGAAGCGGCTCACCCTCTCCCAGATCTACGAGTGGATGGTCAAAAGCGTCCCCTACTTCAAGGATAAGGGCGACAGCAACAGCTCGGCCGGCTGGAAGGTGAGAGGCGGGTGGTGGGGGACACCCTGTTCGAGGGGGGTCGCGGGAGGCTCCGCTGCCGCCCAGGCAGGAGCCGCAGCGCTGCAGGCGGCTGGGCACTCCGCTCTTCCCGGCTGCACGCTGCCCGCCGCGCAGCCTTCAGTGCTCCGGCTCGCTTTGATTTTAATCTTAAATTTCTACTTCTTTCCCCACCTTTCCCAAGGGAAAACTCCTAAGGGCAAAAAAGCTTTCTGGCCATCCCGCCGGTGGGGCGCTGGAGGGGCCGGAGCCGCCCCCCTGCTCTCCGCTCTCCGCCCTACCCCCCCACCAGCCCTGCCCCGCCGAAAGCAAAAGTTCACGCCGTGTCGCGGCGCCGTCCTCGGGCAAACCTGGCGGGAGCGCCACTGCCTCCTGCTCCCCTGGGGCGGCCGGCGGGAGCGGGGCTCAACACTCGGGTGCGGAGGGCGGCCGTGGGAGCACCGCCGCGGCCCTTGGGGCTGCCCGGCCCCTCTCCGTGCCGCAGGCAGGGCTTTGCCGTCGTGCGGCGGAGCCGGGGCAGAGGCAGACAGGGATGGGGAAAGAGCGGAGGCAGGACAAGGGTTGCAGAAGTACCGTGTGTTTAATGAGTAAGCCGCAGGATTTGTCCTGATGGCTTTGTTAAACTTGGATTGCGGGAGCGTCTTCCTCGTGTTAGGTGGTGGGACGGAGCTTCCTCCCTCCCGCAGTGCAGTCCCTGCCGTCGCAGCAGACTGGTGGGAGCAACCTGTTGGCGGCCGGGATTTGTGCGCCGGCCGGAGCCGAGCAGCCGGTGCTGCCCAGAGCCAGGCGGTGAGGCCGGCTGCGGCGCTGCCGCCCCCGGGTCCCGGGGGACCTTCTCGCCAGGTCCCAGGTAGCCCGGTGGGCTCCGGCTGTCTGTCCCCCGGACAGTTGTGGGGCGAGTCCGGCAAAACTTGGAGTGGGACTGCGTGGCTGCGATGGCAGCGCCAGGCCCGTGGTACCCTCCAGCTTTGTATCCCCGTGGGTGATAAAGGCTTAACGCTGCTGGGAATGAAATCCTCTCCCTCCGAGGCCTCTGTGGAGAAAGTGTCACCCACCCGTGTGCGGCGGAGGCAGCGCCGGGTTTCGTGATACTGTTGCGTGAGAGCATTGTCAGAACGAGCTTTTGCTGCCTGCGTACAGGCAGAGCCTCCTCCGCCCTCCGAGGGATTAAGGGGTGGCAGTAAATGCGTGAGGTGCATGCACCTCGTACGGCATCGACGCGCTCTGGTGTGTTCCTGAGTTCCAGTGAGGGCCAGCCAAACTCCTTGCTTTGCTCTGTAGTACTTGTATTATCTGCCTTTTTTTAATTAAAAAAAAAATAAAGAAAAGAAAAGAAAAAAAAAAAAAGGCAGTGTCGACTCAAATCCTGTATTTATGTGTTTTTAATTGCATTGCTAGGGATATTTGTTACATCCAATTTTTGTAAATTCCTATTTCTTTTTAAAGGTAAGCAACATCCTGCTAAGGAAATGCAGATTAATCTGTAATTTATTTTTAGCTGAAGGCTTTTAAAAGTAGTTTGTTAGTTTCTATTGATGTGTTTGACTAAAAAGAATTTTAAAGGATAATTGTCTGAAGACATCTGTCACGAAAAACTTTAATAGGAGTGAAGTGATTGATAGCTGACAACTTTTAAATAAGAAAATGCAAGGGTTTTTTTCCGGTGGTATTTTAGTCTCCTTAAGTGCCTTTTCAGAATGAGTATAAGAGAACTAAAAGCCAAACAAACCAAAATAAAAGAACTCTGAAATTCAAGTGAGCAAATGAGAAACACTGATAGCTGTATAACTTATTAGGTACTTCCTATTTTATTGCTGCTCGTCCTGTGGTGCTTCAGCAAGGAAGAAGTGTTGCACACCTCCCTCTAATAGAGCTCTTCCTATGCCCACATATCTCTGCTGTGACAGCGAGAGCCCTTACTGGTATGTGTTTTGGCTCTAGTACCCTCTGGTAGGGTGCAGTACGTACCCTGCCACTGCTGGCGGGTAAATACAAATGTACTCCCTTCCATAATTTAATAGTCACTGTGTAATGCATCAGACTCCTGTTGCCTTCCTCCCTTCCTTTGGCTGCATCAGTGCCGGGATGGCCTGAAAGTTACATCCTTGTAGATTTAACCACTTAAGCCAAGGAAGCGTGGCATTTCTTGAACACAGTTTTAAGCTTAGTTACCGTCAGCTGCTGGGTGTCAATGCTATAACTGATCTGGTTGAGGCATGCAGCCCGTTTGCCTTGTTTACTGCCGCTTTTCCACGGCTCAGCTTGAGTAAGGATTATTTTTATTTTTCCTGTTCAGGAGCTGTTGGTTTGTTCGTGGTCTGGGGACCTGCTGTAGGTGCAGGCGTAGGGCTGGGAGCGAAGTCTGAGTCAGCCGAGGGCCCCGCAGAGGAGATCGCTCTGGAGATGAGCATAGATTAGCGACCGACTTTTCTGCTGACAGAGGGAGCGCGGGTTCGCGTTAGAGCCTGGCACTGACTTAGAGCTGGGAGCACGTTGTGCACTGGTGTGACGCGGTCTGAGAAAGAAGCGGTATTTTTTTCCCCCTTAAATAAAACTTCGAGACACTTTGTCTCATTGGGGTTTGCGTATTTAGAAGTGCAAAAAGGCACCATTCAAATTATACATGAAATATATGAAACACACAAGAACTTAAAAAGAATGTGCACTTTCTGCATAGTGTCGAGGCTCTGTTTCTCTTACCTAGAAGATGGGAGGTAACTGCTCTATTATCTGTGAATATGTACTGCTCTGATTTAATACCTGATGTTGACCTGCTTTTTCATTTTTCACTGAATAAAGAAGTTCAAAGGTGTCAATATTAGCTCTGTTAGGAGCTCGAAATAGCACCCAACTTCTAAATAAAAACATTAAAATAAAAATAGCTTTTAAAATAAGGGTAGAAGCTAAAGGTATTAACATAAAATTATTAATAGCTTATTTAGGTAGGTAAAATTGCTCTCAGGTATACATACAAAGTAGTTTTTTCCAGACTTTCTTGTCCCAAACTCTGCTTTATGAACAACCTCCTCTTGAACTCTAAGGGAGCAAAGTCCCTATGAGCCCCCATGGGGTGGCTGCCTTGAATGAAACACTCGAGGTGTGCTCTGCCAGACCTGCTGCATTGTTGGTTGTGAATGAGTGCTGATAGTGACCGGTGTTGCTCAGAGAAAGGAAAAGCCAAGAACAAGATGTGTTTCAGAGATAACAAAGAAATTGTTGTGAAAGTTACATGGAAGAATGAAACTTTTCTCGTGGTAGTAGTCAAAGGAAAGCCACATTTTTCCTTACCTGTGACAATGGGAGACACAGGTCTTAAGACAGAAAAGAACTTTACTGAAGTTGTAGATAACTCTTCTGTTACTCAAATCTGATAACTTTCTGGCTAATTATCGTATATAAAACATAAAACATCTCTGTCATGGGCATATTTCATGAAGCTTTATGGCAAGTATGGAGATTTATTGTAAAGGAGCTGTGACATTTAAGCTTTCTTGAAGGGTTTCATCCTTTTAACCTGCTTTTGAAAACAGATTCAGATAAAGACCTGTAACTTTTCCTAAAGAGAAAATACAGAGTTTTAGTGTCACTCATCTGGAGATTGATGTGTTGGTGATTTCTCACAGTGGGAGGTGCAGAGGTCACATGAGCATGTGTATCTCCTTGAATTCTAGTCCTAAGGAAACTTGATCACCTAAGTGTACTTACTTCTATTGTTGAAGGAATGAGAATAGATATCGAGCTACAGAAGGCTGAATGTTTGTAAGCCTGAAAGTCTGAGGACAAAACAGGCACGGGACAGGTGCTTTGGATGGCCTTACGATAGGAGTACTTGAGGGTCAGCACTCTATTCTGTAGTGAGTTGGTCTCTATGCAAAACGAATTCTGGGTTGTGGTGCATTTGATTTGACAGCTGCATGTAGTATAAAGTGTTAGGCTGAAAATAAAGAATAACGTTCACTGAAGTTGTTCGAGGCTTTTGAATCTAGATCAATGAACAAATTAAACTGAAAATTTGTATGATTTATTTAAAGTGAAATGACCACATAAAATCACAGAGTCATACAATAGTTTGGACCAGAAGGGATTTAAATAGCAAATTTGTGAGGGGTTTATTACACATTTCTTTTTTTTTTAAGGTGGAAATACCACAATTGAAGTTTGCCTTTAGCTGCTGTGTATTCCCTCAGTACTGGTTACATACCTGTAGGCATTTACTTCTGTCCCTTTAGGTGTTTCCCTCGGTGATTTGTGGCCCCCCCTAGCATCATGAGTTGTATTATACATAAATGCAAGACACCTACATGCATATGCAGATATAAGTGTGTTTGTTTGGTTTTCTGTTTATGGAGAAGTACCTGTCAAGGTAAATGCTATTACAGTCATACCTTTTTACATATGGCACTAGAAACAGCCATATTACTGTGGCTGGAAGCTGCACTTGAGTCTGCTCTGCCATGACACCTGGCTCAGAGAAACAGCCACACCAGTTCCAACCTCTGTGCACCCTGCTGTGAGATAACTATTTAGTGTCTTGCATACCTGAGTGCTGCCACCGAATTGTCACTTGTAGCAGGCTACGTTGTCCGTGAGTCACCAACTTGCACTTTGCTTAGTTTCAGATATGAAAGTTCAGCTTAGTCTTTGCGCAGGTGCAAGGTGCTCTCCTCAGCTGTGCCTGAATAACTCACGACAAAGCTGTTTCACAATGTTTGTCAAAACAAACCCTTAACTGTTTGTTCCTTTTAAGCTTAAATTTTGTTTCTTTTCTTATGTTTGTCCTTCTGACCTCAACTCTTGCTTAAAAGAAAAAGTCCATTCTGAACTCAAAACTGTATGTTGCTGCTCTGATTTTGGGGTGGTGGGTAGGCTTCCCTGGTCCTGTCCTACAGGCAGGTTGAGGTCAGAAGGGACTGAGCCCCTGTCTCAGCAGCTGGGATGCTCAAGATATGTCCGCTGCCAGTGGCTTTTGCTGTCTAGTTCAGTGTGTCCCAGCATTCACCAGTGGTTTCGAGCTTCCCACCAGGGTCTTGAATTAATTATATCTTAATTTTCTTTGGGCATTTTCTATTTTCTGTGATACCTATTCAGCTACTTGTATGAGTACAGGTAAGACTAAACACCAAAACTAAACATATGAGCGGCTTTGTATACTGACATAATGAACGAAATGTTCTTGAAGTGCCTGATTTAAAAAACTTCAATACAAAAATGAGGTTACTGCTCTCTTTGCCTCTGTATTCTTTGTGGCACAGTCAACTGATTCCTTATTATCATATTTTTGTATCACTTACATGGTTTTACAAGTTCTTGGTGAAACTGGTGGTTTTGGGAACTGGAGCTCTTGCTCCCTGGGATGGAAAGGGGAAGCAGTGTGGTACAAGGGGATAAAGATTTGTAGGTGAGCTATGTGAGTTTGTTTGTTTGTTTGTTTGGTTTTTGTTTGTTTTGTTTTTGTTTTGTGTTTTTTTAATAAATACAACAGTCAACAATAAAATAGACAATATTTTTGATGTTTGTTTTTTTTTAATTATGAAGAAATTAAGGAGTCTTGAGACAGCTACTCAGGCTTTTTTCAGTTTTCAAAGCATAATGCTACTGAATTATATGGCTCTGTTTACTCAACTGGTAAATACATTGTAAAATGAGTACTTGGCTTTTGAAGTAAAAATACAGATACATTTTGCAGCCACAGATTTGTGAAATATGTAGAGCTGTGACTGCAGAGATTCAACCTTTGGCCTCTTCTGTTCTGGGAGAAAGTGCATATATGAAACAAGCATTCCTAGTGGAAATTATTTTATAACCTTGAATAATGAATAATAAAGTAAGAGATAGTGAAGATAATCTGATAAATAGTTTATTGTTTTCCTCTTTCAGAAATATGTAAAAAGTGGATATATTTACTTTCAACTTGTCTGAGGAAGAAACTTCAAATTCATGGATGCTGGCTGCGGCTAGTCATAGTTAAACATATGGTAGTGCATACTAATATTTTAATGAATTCTGTAGCAGTTTGTTTGTAAGTCTGGTTTCTAAAATGGATTTTAACTATTGGGGAAACACTACTCTTCATAATAATAGGTTGCACTTAAGAAATTAAGTGTACCAGGAAGAGTCATGTTTAGAAGAGCCACATCTTTCAGCTCCACAGAGAGCTTCAGCATGAATTGAATTGATCTGTGGGGAAAAGTGCTATTCACATTTAAGTATTATTTCTAAATATACTTAGTAAACATTAATCATATGTGTTCATCCAACAAAGGTGCTTTATTCCTTTGCTGTAGTTTGTGATATGCAGATGTCTTATGTGAGCAGTGCAGCAGTAGTATCATGAGGTTTCTTGTAGGTCTCCATTCCTAACGGAGAAGGTGGAGGAATAAGAACTAAGTCAGCTGCTTTTGCTGGGTTGATGATTATCTTCTAAGAACTTCATTAGGCTTTGTGCTTGTTCTAGATTTCGATGGTAGATACTGGTCTCTACCAGATTGCTAAAAATGATATCTAAGGAGGCAGATATTTTAAGATTTGAAGCACTTCTGCAATGAATTGCAAAGGTTTAGCAATGCTTTGGTTTTTGGTACATGGGATCAGAAATGGCTCTAGCTTTAAAAATGTAGTCGCTTAAAACCTCCTGGGACTCTGACAGAGATTAGGAATTGCTGGAGGAGCAGAGGGCAGCACTTGGTGTGCTCAGACAATGTACTTTTATTAAAGGCATCCTGCATCACTGTACAGTATCAGTGATGTTATAGTTCTGTTTGAAAATACATCTCATTCTACAGTTAATTAAACTTAAAGGTACAGGTCTCTAGTTCTAGTTGTAGAAGTCTGGTTTTTGGGAATGCTAGGAATACATGCAGCTGGAAGTGCATTCAGTCCTATTGTTGCTTCAATACATCATACCAGGGGTAACTGTGATTGCATTTCTAAGTAGCCTATGTTTCTCTAAGTGCTTTACTGGTTCGTGCAGTCTAGGCTTGTGTTGGTGTGAGCATGAGGGACTCATTTTTAATTTAGTCAAGGCTGTTGTCACAGAAATCTAAGGGGTGTAGATTCTGGGGTCTGGCACATATGGACTTGAGAGAATGTAATGGGTACATGGCCTCTGAAACACTACATATTCAGATTAAAATTTGGACTGATTACCAAAAAAGTGCTTGCAAGCAGATGTGCCTTTAACACAGTATTTGCTGACTAAATTGTATCTTCTAGCTCTGTTTTGCAATGTGTAAGAATTCTTATTCAATTAGCATCTTAATTAAAAAAAAATCTATTGTTCAGAGGCCACTTATTGCTAGGCCTCCATGGTTCTTCTGTGCCAGGATGTGAAATGATGAAGTGAGCTACTCTCTGCTTCTTGCTTGTTGGTGTTTCTCTCTGAAAATATTAGAGATGACCCACCTGTAGCTTAGTTACTACCAGAATGAAATTTTCATTGTGCGTGGAAATGAGGAAATTAAAACCATTTTTTTAATGAAATGAGTGGTGTATATATATGAAGGATTGATACATATGAGCAGCCTTTTTGCTCTCCATGGAAACTGTAATTTTGAGGAAAGTTGAAGGTTTGTAAGGATAGGAGATGCAGAGGACAGCCGCTTGCTGGTGAGGCTGACCTACAGCTTGGCAGTGCTCCCTTGTTCTGCAGTTAATTCTGCAGAGGAGGAGGGTAGCAAATGAGCAAAAGTGCTATATATGGGAGGGCCCTCCACCACTCCTGGTCACCTGGACCTGGTTGTGAGTTTCTGTGCTGGGGCTGGCCATGTGTGGATGGGCAGCAGGCACTACGCGCAGGCTGTGTTGTGGGCTGCCCCACTTGCCTGTTCTGCTGGCAGATCCACCTTCTGGTGGTCTCTGCTTTAGTGCGTAGGCACAACTTGTGGCCATTGTGCTTATATGCTGACCTATTTAAATTTACACAGCAGAGAGTCTTGATTTTTTTTTCCCCTTGTTTGGAAAGGAGAGCTCTTGGGCAGTGGAATATATATGTTAATTTTGTAAGGGAATATCAAAGTGCATGCTTTTTTCGCCTACATGAATAAGAGTTTTACACATAATTCCAAATATGGGGTCTAATTTTCAATGTACTGTTGGTGGTCTCACTAGCAATGGGAAGGTAGCAACTTTTCCAGTTTACTTGTGCTTAACTCCAGAAATTGTGACGTGGGTGGGGTTTCACTTACCCATCACTGACTTTTCAAACTACACAGTTAGATAAGACTGAAGCAACTTGCTATAAATGTGATGACTTGTTAGACCGCATTTATTGTGCAAATGAGCTTACATCCTGCCAGATCAGCAGAAATGCTTAGTGTTTGCCTGGGTGAAAATTAATTAAAATTTGGCGACTGAAATTAAAGCAATGGATTTGTAGCCCATTGTGTTATATGAATCTGCCTTTCAATTCCCACAGTGGGAATTAGCGCAATTGCAAATGATTTTTTGGCATATGTGAGTTTCAGGTTGGTGCTAAGTTCTGGCATCTGTAGCCTTCTTAAATTTTTACTGCCCTTTAATATGTGTTAAATGTATTTGAAACCGCTAACAGGAGTAAGGATACTAACAATCCAAAAATATACTGTGGTGGTGGTGGTGTAGGCTAATTTGCTTGTATCGTTCATTTGCTTAAAACTGATTTGAGCTAATCTGCTAATTTGATTGTAATTGTTAGAATTTAAAAAATAAAGTAGTATCAGTGCCATACATTTCTTGGATATATATCCAGATTTGAATTTTGATTGCAAAAACATACTTACAGATGGAGAGATCTTTAGTGTTTCCCAACCAAATTATATCTTATAGCAACGCTTTGCAATATATAGCAACTCCTAATTAGATATTCAAAAAAACGAAGATGCTGTTATTCAGACATGCTTCATGGCAGGCCTCTGCAGTTCTCCCGTGTCAGCATGTGAAAGGATTAGGTGCTCTATGCTCCTTCTCCCTGTTAATGTGTTGATTTCTCTTTCCAAAAATATTCTCTTCAAATGTGAACCTTCAAATTAAATGTATTTATTTACCACCCTCCAACCCCTTCTCCCAGAAAACCTGACTCTCTCAGGGCATCCTGGTGGTGCTCTGAGGGAAGAGAGATTATACCTGCTGTTGTTTTCTGTGCCTGGAAAAGTGCAATTAGCAGGTGTAGTTTGTAACTGTTTGGTTAGTCCCTCTCTCCTTTCCTTGCCCCTTTACACCCTTCCCCTGCAGGACTGCCCTGTGATCATCCGAGCCTTGTGGGGCTGAGGGCTATTCCCAACTGTCCCTAGCAGCCATCCTCTCAGGTGCAAGCATTGGAAGGTGTGAGCAGAAAGAAGGCTTTTGTGAGAAAGCCTAGAGCCTGGCTTCTGCCTCGTTGCTGGCAGGGTGCTGCTGTGCAGATTTCAGTGAGTATTTGAGCTGTGAGCCGGCAGCTGCCTAGTGCAGGAGCTGAGCCTGCCAGCAGGGTCCTGCTGAAATGCTTCTGTCTGCCACAGGTGCATTTGTGGGTACTTTTCTGCTTGCTGCTCAGGTGTGAAGGAGAAGTCAGGGAAAGGAATCACATTTCCTTTTTGCAGTTACTGGAGAAGTTTGTAGCAATTCACTACATAGTTTCCTCACTACTTAAATCAGTTAAGTATATCCCTTGTCCTCTTCAGAGGATACCATGCTGCTGCCTTTGTTCCTCAGTAAGGTCTTTCAATGTCTCTAGAGGTTCAGGTGAGGAAACCAATGCATGTGCTAAAATAAAAGATTTAAACTGGAAGGGAGTAGGTTTAGATTAGCTATTAGGAAGAAACCTTTACTGTCCAGGTGGTGAGACGTTGGCACAGGTTGCCCGGAGAAGTTGTGGAAGCCCCATCCCTGGAAGTGTTCAAGGCCAGATTGGATGGGGCTTGCAGCAGCCTGGTCTAGTGGAAGATGTTCCTGCCTATGGTGGTGGGTTTGGCACTTAATGATCTCTGAGATCCCTTCTAAACCAAATCATTCTATGATTCTGTGAAATGTCATTCCGACATAAATGTTTATTGATTAGAGGAATTATTACTAATTTTTTTTTTTTAGATTCATTACTATTACTACTGTTTCTTTTTGAATGAACTTTGGAGTAATGTTGAGGAAGGTTAGGTTGACAGAGCCAGGTCAGGCTTGGGTATTTGCTGTTGCTGTTTGCCTATGAATACTGTTACACTTGCCCGTCTTCAGCCTTTCCTCTTTGAGCTGAGCTTTGCTCAGCTGACAGGTCTGCAGCTCAAACCAGAAACTATTTGAAATTCAGGATGAGAATGAAGCCTCACATGTGATCTGATCAAATTATGTTATATAATTTAAAGATAAGTAAAAATGCTCTCTATATATTCATCTTGCTAGATATATTTAGATCTTAATTAGTATAGAAAAATTTATAGTGAAGGAAGCAAGACCAAAAAACTGTACCTATTTTTGCTGTTTTTGTTTTTAGATGTGAAAACCTAGAGTGAGGCTGCATGTTTAACTCAGAGCAGCTTTACTTTTTCACAATCTTGTCCCTGCCATCACTGGGATGGCATTAAGGCAGAGCTGGAAGGCAGTTCTGCATTTTAAATGCAGGTGGCATGTTGCTTTTAAACCTCAGAGATGGATGGAGAGAGCTAAACCAGGAGCTTTTGTTTTTGGCTCAAGTTGGGGGATTAATTTTTTTGCCCTATTTCCCCTTTTTCCTTGATGAATATACATAGCCTCCAAGTAAAACTATGGTGTCAGATCATTATGGCTGAGGGTTTACCTTTGCTGCATAAGCTAAGTGTTTCTTCCAAAGTTGTGTGAGTGTATATTCTAGCTGGTGGAGTTTTAGTGCTGAACTAGAGTCTGGTCCCTGATACTGTTGGTGTTCTGTGTCCTCCTTGTGCACAAATGTGGTAAATCCAGTAAATCCTTTCTTGAAATAGAAACGAGGATGGGAGTTTAAAGCAGAATTTTAAAGTGCAGCCTGTTGCAACTGATTTTGGGAAAATCAAGAGATGCTATCTTAATGCAGACTTTTCCATGCTTGTTAGGAAACTTGAGTCACTCTTGAATAATCCAGTTTGTTCAGTCTATGAAAACCTGATACTGCACTCTTGCCATTTTCTTCTTTACAGTTCTGTGGCAATGACATAGTAATAAGCATTAAAAGGAGAAACCATAATCTCTGCTTGCAACCCAAGCCAACGCTAGTCATCCCCTGATGCTATGAAGTCATTCTTTGCTTTGAGGTTTCTGACTAAAACTCTGTTCCAAATGTCTGCTCTGGGTAAGCAGTAAAGACATTAGAGAGGGAGTCCTCATGCCCTCCCACTGCCTCTCACCCCTCTTCAGACTATCCTTCCGTGACCAAGGAGACCAGTTCTGCAAAGACCACTCCATCCCTTGACAACCATCCCTTCTTCCCCTTTCTGGAGCTCTGGAACAAAAATGAAGATGTAAATGAATTTGCAATGATTGCACAACCTGGTTGTGCAACAAGGCTGATGCGGTAGCATATACATATGTAGAAAATGCCTTTTTGAAGAGATGACATTGAGCACAGTTTCACCACCTTCTCTCCAAAGCTGAGGGCAACCATGTTACTGGCTTCACCCCCTGGTTGGTTAACCTGCATATTAAAGCGCACTGAATACTCAGCTTCTGTTGACTGAGGGTTATTGTTGATGGAGCAGAAAAATAAATCAGTTCTTTTGGACTGTTTATTTGGGAAGGAGTTTTTTAGCCTGGAGCCCAGGCAATTACAGTAGTCAGTCCTGGGGCAGTGTCCTGCAGTCTAATGGGTTTTTTACTGTCAGCATAATCTGACCCACCTAAGTGTGTGTTTTGTTTTTTTTTTTTTTTTTTTTTTTTTTATTTC
>VXAU01003670.1:1343076-1378947 GCA_013399695.1 Formicarius rufipectus | reverse complement strand
CATAATCTGCCCCCCCTAAGTGTTTTTTTTTTTTTTTTTTTTTTTTTTTTTTTTTCCAAATGACTGATGATGGCATTTCAGTTGGAGGCATTGTGTGCTAGTCCAGCGGGTCAGTGCTCAGTATTCCTTGCATTTGGAAACCCAATTCCTTACTTCCCATAGTTTTTAGTTTCTCTGTAAGAAGACATGCAGCATGGATAACTCCTGACTTCTGTGTGAAATGGGGATGGATGGCATAGTGCTCTGAGTTTTAAAGGAAGACTGCTTGGTAAGGCTGCCTTGACACTGAATGTGATGCAGACATTAGTTTTGTCACTTCTCTGGCATGTCACTGTGTATCATGTGGCCTGGTGGGCATAACTGTTGATGTCTTGGGGCAGAGATAGGCTTCCTGGGGTCATTTCCATAATTTCAATGGAGCAGACTTGCATACACCTACTGGGCATGTGGAAAATTGTTCTACTAGCTAAGATGTACATTCTCCAGAAACTGAATCTGTCCCACCTCACCAAAAATGGCTGGGACTGTGGTTGACAAGACGTCCTGTGGCTCTTGGCCTGGCTATGGCTGGTACATTTTTACTTATGTGTGGGAAAATAAACCTTTTTGTCCTGCAGTTACTTCCCTTGCTTCTGTATTAATTCCTGGTAGGTAGAACAAATAACTGATGTTATCTTCACGTGTAGTGCTTATTGCTGATTGAAAGGAAAATTCTGCAAACTAAGCAAGCAGACTGACCTGACGACTTCTCATGGCAGCTGCTTACTTTTAGTTAACATTCAGAATATTTTTATCCTAGTTTACTCCTTAGAGGCTAATAGAGTGCTGCTAGTGTAATGTTCAGATGAATCATGCCATCTGCCATGCATGCTTTGCTGTTTCAGCAGTAGGGGAGGAGAGGGAATATATACGTACAGTGGTCTGAAACAGTGTGTTTGCATTCTCTGTAAATCTAATTTAAGTTTCAGAGGTTTGGTTTTATTTTATTTTTTTCTTACCAGGCATTTTATATTTCTTGCTTTGGTTATCAGTTTAATATGGGGCTCTAGTGCTGATACTGCTCTCTTGGGTGTTCAGTGCCAAACTTTGCAGAAGCACACTGGTCATGCTTGTTCTGACTTGCTAGTGAGTTAAAATGGTTCACTGCAAAGTGCTTTTTTGAAATCACAGTTCAAGTGTGGATCCTTTGGGCTGTCAAACTGAGCCAGCTATAATTTTCACCCCCTCAAAAAAATCAAAGGTAATAATAAAACATCTGTAGAGAAATAAAACTGGTGAGTGTGGCCTGGCAGTGTAGAGGGAAAGGTCACTTGTGGAATGAGTTCTGTGGGACTGATGTTCAAGTCTTTTTCTTCTAGGAACTGTCCTAAGCTGGGGGAGGAGTGTCCCCAGCATGCAGCCATCCTACCTGTGGGAAAGTGCAAACTCGTGTTTGAAACTAAGAATTCGTAACCACATTGGACATGTCATGTCCCATCTTGTGTTTTGTCCAGCAGCAATTATCTGGGAGACTAGCCAATCTGTTTGTAAGGTTCATGGGTTTGGACTTGGGTTTGGAGAGGGCTGGAATCATAATCTTGAGGAGTTTGTACGTCAACCCTATTCCATCTTTGAGAACTAGACTATGATATTAGATAAGGCTTTAATTATTACCAAGCAAAGTAAATTCTTCTGTGCTAATGTATTAAGAATCTTCCCTTGCTGCCTGTCCCAAAGATCTAATTTTCTCATAAAAAGTTTTGGTGGATAAAATTTTTGCACTACAAAGTATTAATAGATTGTGTGCTTTGTTCACGTCTTTAAGCTTTTTACAATAATTATAAGTAGTGTGTTTGGTTTTAGTGCCCTACAACTCTATTTAAAGAAACTGAGAAATATTGAAAACAAAATATTGAAATGTGGAGCAATTAAATTGTCTTCCTCCTTTTTCATGCATTTCACCCCTGCCCCTCAAGGGAATGGTGTATCTGGTAAACTCCACTTAATCATGTGAGGTCAGTTGAAGGCTTGAGAAACAGTATGCTCTCTTTTTCTGGCAAGAAAGACAACCTTTAAACACCAGGAGTTAAAAGCAAGGATTGCTTTCCTATGGAGAGGAGTTGTTGTACCAGATATCGAGCTAACATGCAAGCCGATCTCTGCTACCCTTAGATGAGGATTAGTTTATGCCCTGAAGCGAATGGATTATTAACTCTTGTAATTTTATTTTAGCATGTTTAACAACAGATACTGTTGCTTATAAAACCCATTTAATCCTTTTTTAATCACTGCAAGTCATTTTTCCAGCAGTTATCCTGCAGCCATGGGTTCCAGTGGTGGGTTATTTACTGAGCAATACATAGTGTATTGTCTGTTTGCCTGTGTATTTTTTAAGTCATTCTTTAATGCCTTGCATTTGAGTTAAAAAAAAAAAGTTGAAAAAGTTTGATCTCTATTTCTGTTGCCTTTTCCTCCATTCTTATTCCCCAGCTGAAATACCTGCAACAGCTTTTTCCTTTGGTCTTTACTCTTTGGACACTTGCTGCTACATCCTCAATTTCCCCTCAGTTTCCCCATGCCACTGCTGTTGCTGATGTGAAACACCAGCAGATAATCCTAGCAGATTTTTATTAGCTTGGGCTTTGCTCTGCGCCTCAAGGCATTTATTGATAAATAGTACCCTTGCATTATGGGATGTATAAACAGGAGCATGTGACTGCCCTCTGCATTGGACTTGAGAACACAGGAAATAGCAGTGGCAGTGGTGGCATCATGATGCTCTGAAAGGAGGCAGTGTCTTTTCTTAGGTACCCTGGGGAAAGGTTGGCAAGCTCTCAGGTGTGCAGGAGGTTGCATGTGTGAAATAAAAGCTGTCAGCATCAGAAACTGTACAGCCAAGAAGAAATATTTCCATTTTCAAAGATGATGAGAGCAAGAACATTGTTGGCAGATACAGAGAAGGGGAACCAGAGGAGATGGAGGCCAGAATGTCTCTCCCAAGGGAGAGTTGAAAGCTGTTGGCACATAGAGAGTTTGGTGGGAGTGAAAGAAGAGAATAACCCACCATAGTTATTGGCATCATTGCCTGATCTTTCAGCCATGTTTCCTGTCTACTGCTGGGGCAAGCGCTGGCGTTTCCTGTGCTTTTAATTGCCAGCCAGTCACTGTGCTGTGCAGTGCAGGTGCCCAGCAGATGAACTGATGCTGCAGCCTGTCCTTGAGTAACCAGGCTAAAGTGAAAGCACACTAAAACTCTTAATTTTCAAATTATCTTCCAGGGTAAGGCAGAGGTAAGTAATAATTGGCACCAAAAATTATTTACCAGGTTAGGTGTCTTTAGCTAGGCATGATGTGTAAAAGTAGTAGCAAACGATTGATGTATGAAATACATCTCACACTAAGGTCTTCAGTCCTTTTGTGTTACCCCACCTGTTACCCAGGGCAGTGCTGTGGCTTTGGAGATTTCTTCTGAGGTAGAAGTTTCCAAACTGCTCCAGTTGTTCTGCTGAACAACAGGGTTTAGTAACACACCAGCTGAACTTGCAGCTGTGGCCCAGGGTGGTGCTTTGTTTTTGTGAGCCAGCTCTTGGGGCAGCATCCCCTTAGTGACCCAGTGGCTGGTGTCCCTGCTTGATGGCAGCACACAAGGCTGGGGACATGGGCATGAGGGACTTTATTATGCTGCCCTCTGTGAACTTTTGGATGACTGGCTTGAGTCCTATCTCCCTTCCCAGCTGAAGGCCAGGGAAACTAGAAAGGAGAATTTTGCTCTTGTGGAGTACATATGTTTGGATACATATGGGTGCCCCATCTGCTCAGAAAGAGGCATGGAGAGCCTCAAGTCTTTTTCAGTTTTTTTTTTGCTTGGCCCTGGACACTGTGCTGGGATCTTTCAGCATCTTGGAAAAATCTGTCCTCTCCATGCCAGCCACTGGGATGCAATGTAGCAATGCTGCCTTGTGCTGGGGGATAATTTTGTGTTCTGTCTAGTGCGTGTCTGAAATGAGGGTGCACGTCACAGAAACAGAATTGTTAAGGTTGGATAAACCTTTATGTATATGTGTATGTATATTAGCCACTTTCCAGTGAAGCCTCAAAGATTAGGAATGAGAATGAGGCGGTGGTAATGTGTATGTCTTTCTGACTGAAGCAGCTTTGCCTTTTAGCTCTGATTAAGACAGTGCTGAGCCCGTGAAGATATTCTTTTTCCTCTAACACTATGAGACCTGCTATTACAAGCAATTTTGCCATCAAGGCCAGATGGCATAAAGTGAATACCTGACTGACTTGAAATAATTTGATTAGTCTGTCTTTTGCTGGGAGAATCCCTTGCTCAGGCCTATCCCAGGGATAAATGAATAATTCAGAGCAGAAATTGAAATTGCCAACAAAGACTTTAAGTTTGTTGCTGGTAAGTGACTGTTAAATGAGGTTTGCTGTAGGACATGTGCCTTTTCCTAGAAATGTCTGTAACATGGACTGAGTTATACTGAAATATTAAACTTCCTTCCAAATTTAAAGGAAAAAAACCCAGAGGCTAGAATATGCTTTTATTGTCAGAAACTTCTGACCAAGTCTATTGCTAGTGCTGCTTATTTGCTGAAGTACCACTTACACTGAATTTTATTACACGAGGAATAAAAATAGAGTAACAAAACATATCTGAATATTCCCTCTCCCCATTAACACCTGTTATGATATATAAATCTTGTGTTATGTTCACACAGTATGCACCAATAAGAAAAATAGATCTTGCTTCCAGTTTGAGATTTGACCTTTCATCTTCTGCTGGTAGCCTACATGTCATGTGTGTGACTGCTGATGGAAACCCATTGTGTGAGAGTCCAGTAAGGTTCTGAGGTTTCTCAGCAGCATGGAAGCTTTAAAGTAGGAAATAGATGTTTCTTCTTTGTCCCTGAGTGATTACCTGATGTGGATACCACAGTCCTCTTTTGAACAGCATATGAGGTTGCCTGCAGGTTCCTTCCTAACTGGAGGGCTAATAGTTGCCTTTGTTTAAGCCTAGTGGTTCCTATCTATTTGTTGACTTTTGTGATTCAAAGTACCTGTTGGTGTTGCAAGGAAAGCGCCTGGGTAACTGTAGAAGGGCAAGAAGATAACTGGATATGAAGAGGGTTACATAGTCTGCTTTTAGCTTAGGAGGCTGGTCTGTTTAGGATTGGTTGTCAGTGAAGGGGAAGAGGGTCCTGTTTAAATATTCCCAAGGAAAACTTCATCCAGCACAGTGAATAACTCCCAAGAAAGGAGGCAGTGCTTGTGCATATCATATTAGGAGACACCATTAGTTTAGGGAAAAGGCCGAAGGACAACTTCAAGTGTTGACAAAATAACCTCATAAAATTCAAACCTGTAGTCCAAGTGCCTGGGACTAAGATGATATCTCAGGCCATGTTGTTTCCAGCTCATGTGATGATTCTGCATTTTGACTCTGTAGGGGACTGGTCCAGTTTGCCGTGTTGTGCAGACATTGAAACCTCTGGTTTCTCTCTGTACAGGCTGTAGTTTGACTGGGGTCTGGACATCTTCCTCCCCATACCCAGTGGCCACTAAAGGACTGGAAAGAAGGTTCTGTAAGAGGGATTAAAAAAGCAAGTAACTTCTAGTCAGTAGAGAAATCATGGGTTTCGCTTGTGGTAGCAACAGTCTCCTTTTCCAAGGACATGTAGAAAGGTGACAGTCACACACGGGGTTTAACCCTACCTAACTCCCTGAATGCCAGCACTGGGAAGTCTGGTCCCTTAAAGACTGAGCTCAACCACAGAACTCAACACACAGTGGTTTTCTTCAGATAAATAGCAGAAGTTCCATGCATGTGGAGTCCAAGAGGGTTCTCACCCTTTTCCATTTTGAAAGCAAGGCCAGGGATACAGATATAAAGCATATCTGAACTGCAAGTTTTGTAGTTTCTAAAAAGTCTGCAAAGGCCGAATGGTCTTGATATAGGAACAAAAGCTATAACATGCCAGTAAATTCTGTGGGTTGCAGAGAAATTTTCATCTATTTGGGAGTAGTAGAGTTTTGGAAACCAAAGCAAACAAATGTGTTTTGGTTATGGTGTTTATAAGAAAAGGCAAGAGAGGAAATGAGAAGCCTTTGAAATGTGAGTTAAATTGTGAGTGCCATGAGTTGTTGTGTTTTTTTTTTGCTTTGTAAAATCCATCTTTCTCTTGCTGAGGCTTTCTTAGGAAAGTTTTACTTTCTAAAGAGAAAACAATGTATGTCACAAAGAAAAGTAATCTGCTACGTAACGGAAGGGTTTGTTATGGAGAAAAACTATAATGGCAAGATCTTATAGGATTTCCTATCAGTTCAAAAAAACAATCTTCACTTGGAAACGTGAATTCTTCACTAACATTGTAAATGCAGATGAGAATAAAAGAAAAAGGCACAGAATTAAATGAGTGTTATAAACAAGCTGCAATTAGTAAGGGAGATAACTTGCTAAGAATTGTATTTAGAAAAATAATATTGCCTGTCAGAAAATTGAAATAATAAAAAGAGTTAAAGGAAAAACTTGTGTAATTCAAATCTTATGTGCTTTTTTTAGCTTTGTTGTTCAGTACAAGGTATGACAATTTTCTACATGTCTTGTCTTAAGACACATGTATTCTTTTCTGTGATCTTTTGGTCAGAAGAAAGAGACTTTTTTTTCTCTTACTGGTGTAGGATATAACAGAGCAGACTTTTGCTTTCAGAAGCTGTGCTGTGTAATGTCACTGAACAGATCTGGTCACATCACAAGCCAAAACGGAAATAAATTTAAAAAAAAAGTCCAGAAGCTTAAAATGAAGCATTCCTCTTGTATTTTTAAGTGTTGAAGTCCAAAGTGTGAAAGGGATTAAAAATTCTAAATGTATCTGGAGAATATTTATAAATCCTAATTTCGTGCCATTCCAAATGCTGGGTGTTTTGTTCTTCTTTGTAGTGTTGTCATTAAAGTGATTTGATTTGTAACACTTTTTTGAAGTGTAACTCTAATATGAGATGTAGCCCAAAAATATGGAAATTTTACTCAGTTTAGAAAAAATCTGTAATAAGTCACAAGGCAGTAATGAATCCGGCCTCTGTGCTCATCACTGGAATATTTGTTATTATAGATGCCACAAAACATCAAAAAAAAGTTCAGTTCAAGAGTTAAATAATCATGTTTGGGATCTCTTATTTTTCTGCTGGTGAATAGCGACTTGCTGGCCAGTCCAAGTTCTTTCATGGATGTGATGGACCTCCAGAAGGATGTTGTTTAGGAGTGGCTGAGGGATGCTGTGGAGTCTGGAGGCTTGCAATATTTGCGAGGTGCCAAAGATAAAGGAGTGAAAGGAGTGAAGTTGAAAAATGGAGTGCAGATTATGGGGCTGAGGTTATGCTCATGGGAAGCTGTGGGGGACGTGGCGGGGAAGAGGTGTGATGTGGGTAAATCTGCAGGAAACCATGGCACGGTTTGCTGTGCTTGCATAGCTTTAGTGTATCAACCTTTCACATGGCAATATTTTCTCTTATTTTGACATGGATTTTTATTGAGGGCAGCTGAGAGGAGCAGTTGCAAGCAAAGACAACCTTGAGTGTATTAGGAACCTTCAAAAATCATCTAAAGCCTAAGAAGAGGCTCAAGAAGAGAGAGGATTTGGCATCCTCACTGATGGTGGTGGGGCAGCTGAGGAGGCACACAGGGCAGAGGAGAGGGTTGGAGCAGTGTGGGGACTGGTGGTGGAACCTGGAGCTGAATCTGGGACCATGAGTCAAAGTCCCATGACTCCATTGCAAGACCATTAGTCCTTTTAAGTAGCTGCCAAGAATTAGGGTTGATGGATAGCACCAGAACAGAACTCAAATTATTCAGGGTTTTCAGCTAGAAAACAGCATGGGGTGGAAATCAGCACTGCAGTGTGTCTCACAGGCAAACTCTGGCATGGCAGAACGTGCATAGGATGAAAATGTCTGTCCTGCTGCAATTGTAGTTCTTAGTCCTGTTCACAGTTACCCACAGGATCTTGGGGTTTTAAAGGTCGTGATAAATTTGAGTTACCAAGGCATGCACAAGAAGCTGCAGAAAGGATAGGCAAGCGATGGAAATTGTCCGTTTGTTCATTTCAACTGTACATTTAAATAACTTGCAGTCAGGAGTCACCACTTTAAAGGTGACTTTTTACTTTAATCTGCATTTTTGGTACAGTATTGGCCATAAATAACTTAGTAGTTATTGATTACTGGTTTATTAGCAGTAATACTCTGGCAATTAATATCTGTTTTTTATACTCTGGTCTAAATTATTAGTT
Organism: Formicarius rufipectus; assembly: GCA_013399695.1. Taxonomy (NCBI): domain Eukaryota; kingdom Metazoa; phylum Chordata; class Aves; order Passeriformes; family Formicariidae; genus Formicarius; species Formicarius rufipectus. Next base: position 1,370,674 of record VXAU01003670.1, on the reverse strand, counting down.
TATAATTGGTTTTTCTACCTAAAATGCAAAAAGATGTCAGGATTTTTTTTCCTAGAATGAAATATTGGGGAAATTTTATATTCTTAGTGTATGTTATTTTAATTCAAATAATTTAGTATTCTTTGTATGTCTAATGTCAGTTGCTATGTCTTTTGAATATGCAATCACAGAACTTGCTCTCCTTTCAAACAGATATTCCCCTGGAAACAGCCAGGGCTGTCTTTGTGATGTTCACCCCAGATTTTTTTTCTTTTATAATTTGTGCAAATACTGTCTATTTGTGTTTTCTACTATTTTAGTTCTTTTTTTTTTTTTTGAAAATGAATGTTACTTAAAACTTTTATATATAACTTGCTTATAGATTTTTCTATATAGTTCTCTTTTTTTCTGTATTATTCTGTTGTTTTAAGTGTTCTGTGTATGTAGGCCACTCTGTGTGTGTGTATATAGAAATACAAGTGCTCCAAAACTCAGCTTGAAATAGTCATCTTAATGTGTCTGTACGTTTTGCCTAAGTCCATAAAATAATGGTGCTTATTTTCTTCCTTCTACTTTTTACTGTTTTTTAGTTTGAAAAAGGTGTAAGGACTTGCTTACGGTACTCCTGCTATTATGTATTTGTGTTAGGTAAAGGATGAGTATTTTTGGGGTGCTGGTGTTTCATGAGTCTCTTAATAGCTTTCAGGGGGTCGTTTTGTGTGGTTTATGTATCGTATTGGAGCAGCCCTGGCAGAAGTAGGGCACTGTTTGCTTACTAGCAATGCAGGAAGCAAGAGATAGCACTTTTCCTCTGGGGTTTACAGCTAGAGGTCCTGAGCGTGCAGACACATGACTTGAGTTGTGAGCATATTGTGAATGCTGAGACCTGATTAAACACAGCTTTTTGGAAGCAAAAGTGCCATCAAGGCCAGAGCCTAGACCTTTACCTCAGCTCAGGCAACCTGTTGTTTACAGGAGCCAAGTGGTGGAATCACTTTGGCAAAGAGATTATTTGTCGCAAATTTCATGTTCTTTGGCTGTTTGTGCAGTATTTTTTCTTCTGTATTTTTTCCTAAGGTATTGTTTTTGCAGACCATATTGAAAACATGCTGGTTTTTCTTTTCTAATTTGATTGTAATAAGGGCTTTGTTAATCAAAAATAAGTGCAATAAGACAGAATGACTTGGTTATTTTTACATTTTCCTGTTTAAAAAAAAAAAAAAAAAAGCCTCAGTAAGCGAGCCACAATGAGCCGTGATGTATTTCCTCCATCAGGATGGAGAATAAGCCATTTATTATTTCAGCTCTGACTCACAGTGAACCTGCTGACACTGAGACATTTTATAATCATAAGGAACAGGTTAGGGCAGTAACTTGGACGCCAGGCTGGGGATTACCTACTTATTACAGTGTTTTACAACCTGGATACTTTAGGTTTTCTGGCAGAATGTCCCAAACCTCACACTAAACACCACGTTGTTATTGTACAATTACTGCTTGCAGGTCTTGCTGTAGGTGGTGCCAGCTAGACAGATGCCTTCATTATAATTATCTTTTTTACTATATATAAGATTTCATCCCTCTAATCCATTTAAAATTTACTGCTCTTGAACGTGACACTAATAGTTATACTTCTTGTCCTTCCTCCTTGTCCTGCATTGTTCCCAAACCGACCAGGGCTGGGCTTGCTCAATCCAGAAATGGGAGATTTCCAAGGAGAACCCAGGTTCTGCGGGAAGTGGCGCTGATGATTCAGTAGACCGTGCTGGTGGTCATTGCATAGTCCCCTGACACAGTCCGTGAGAGCAGCAATGCTAACGCCAGTGTCCTGGCCTAACTCCAGATGAATAATTACTTTCTGCCTGCCTTGAATTCCTCCGCAGCTTCATCTGGAGAAGTTGAGCTTCATTTCCCTTCTTGTAAACAATCCTGTAGTGTTGAAGTGAAGTCGCTGCTTTATCACACCTTAGAGGTACTGTGTTTTGCCATCGGGTGAGTGCCTTTATCCTTGCACTTGTGTGTAGCCTGGCAAATGCATGGGTGCTTTTTTGGATGATAAGTCCTGGCTTTCATTCTTTGCATTCGTAAAAGCATCTATCCTATTGTGTTTGATGCTTGTATAAATAACTTCAAACTATATGGACTGGGAATAATAATAATAACCAGAATTCAAGTGTTTGACTCACCAAGTCAGCTCCTAAAATGCTCTTTTTACTATGACGTGTGACATCATCTTGCACTCTACTTTTTTTCAGTAACAGCCTATTTATTGCATTGACTGATGAACCAGAGCATCTGTGAAATTCACGGCCCTGTGATAGCTAAATGTTGAAAGATGACTGGGAAAGGAATATTGAGATCCTTATTAGTGGATGAGCTAAGACTCCTCTCATGTAGCTGTTTGAGTACAGGAGGTGGTCTCTTGCTCTTTGATAAGCATCACAGTGGGAAACCTGTGGCTGGATGTCTATAGTCTACTCTGTCACGGACATACGGAGTAAATCAGAGAAGTAGGAATGTAGGTCAGAAAATCAAGTCTCCTTTGAGAGCGTCTTCAAAAATAGGAGTGTAGCCAGTGCTCTGCTTTGGGCATTGGTATTCAAACAGCCTCATCTCAACCTGCTGGGAGGAAGGCAGACTTGCTCAATGAGAAGGACCAGTCCTGCATGCAGGTGGATACTGTAACTCCTTCCATGTACAGGAGCCCTGCCAATATTTCATTACTCTTTCCTCTAATAGCAGGGACTTGAAGTTTGGTGCTTCTCAGAGAGGAAGTGACTGGTGATTCTATAGGTTGGTTTTTGCTCATCATTTGTTTTAATCTAATATCTGACTATGTGTTTCCTGAGCTGCACAGCTGAGGCACCCTCGTATTGACTTGATTTTTGTCAGTGAGAGACAAATGGAGTGTGATTCAGATGTGCCCTTCCACATTTAACACATGCAAAAGACAAACTGCAGGTAGAATGGCTAAAGATCTTGGCCCCTTAATTTTATGTGGAGACTTATGTGCATAAGAGCTTGAATTGCTTTTTTAATGAGGAAGATGGAGAAGTTAACTTCAGCGTTAAGCTTGCACTGAGGTTTGCTGTTGAGTTCACCTTACAGAGATTATATAATCTTTTGGTTGCCAGATAGTTAGTACAGGTTTGAGTCCAAATACTTAGTCAAGGTTCAGTGAGTCTTCCTGTGCATATAAAAGATAACTTTTTATCATTTGTTCTCTTGAAGAAGTTAGACTTTGCATGGTCCACTCTTAAACTGCCTTTTAATTGCATATTCTCACATTTTCTTGATGAGGGGACTACTAATTGTTGTCTTCTTGAAACTTGCTTCTTAACAGAATTGTGTAGTTAACCATCAGATCCTCTACTGAACACATCTTTTAGTGTTTTGTCTCTTTCCTCCTTGGTTGCTCAGAAAGTGCACCAGTGTTGCTGCATTTCTCTGTTGTAATATTGAATATATGCAAAATTTGGTATTTGTCAGGGGTCGTGATAATTGATTGCTTAACCAGTGCAGTTTGCCCACTTAGCTGTGTAGAGTGATTTAAGCAAGGGCTCACAAAAACTGCTTGGTAGGTTTCCATAGCAAATTTTGCTGGGTGTTTTGTTTTAAAATCATCTTTAAGGGATCTTGTGGTACTTAAAGTGTTGTTAAAATCAGGATGCAAGAAAGCACATGGTTTAAAACTTAGCAGAGAGAGTCTGTTACCTTAAGTCTCCTTGGCAATGGCAAAATTGGAGGTATAATAGTTCATCATGGGAGCCAAGGAACTTTCACTACCTGTGCTGAAGCTCCAGTGTGCATAAGAATAATCTTTGCATATTTGCATGTAAAAGAAACTCAAGTATGCAACCAGTGTAGTTCTCCTTAAAATTGTCCAAGGATCCAGAATTGTACCTGTTTTCTGTAGGCTACCAGTGCCATGGGTCTGCTCAGGTCTACCAAGATGCAGAGGAAATACAAGATTGTAGGCTAAAATACTGGCACATGTAATCTGAAAAGTCACAGCATGGGAAGATGTTGTACAAAGTACATGAGTTGAAAGGTGATGTAGGTCCTAGGGAGAATTTGTATTATTAACCCTTTATTTATCATATGGGTCATGACGGTAATGTAATTTACTTTAACAAATATTTTGTTTTGGTTTGGTTCTTTTCCAATTTGTGTTGAAGGAAAAGCTGGAAGGCGAAGGTTTTGAACAGACTTGGATTTTGTTGTTTGTGGAACCAGAGAGCTTCCCCCAGAACAGGATTAACATGTGTTTGGAGATAGTTGTAGTCAGTAGGTACTTTTTCATTGGGGTCATGTGATTGTGTAAGTAGGAAAAGCTGGCTGATAATTTAGAGTAAGAAATTACCTTTGTATGTGTATCAACAGAGAAAGTATAAGTAGCTGTTCCTTGGGAGTTACAAGGTGGCTTTTTAAAGTAAGATCACTGTGTTGTCAAAATACTTTGTATTTTCTCTGCTGTTGTTACTTGGTCTGGATGTAGCACTACATTAGGTGTTTGTTGCCCCAAGCCTTTTTCTGGGAAAGCCAGGTATCCAGCTGAGAGAGTTTTCTGCTCAATGCTTTCTTTTAAACTTCAAAAGACTCATGCAAATAACTATTTATGAAATAGCAAAGATGTAGTTACACATGTTTTGGGAGAAAAAGTGATGAAATAAAAATGAGAGTTGCAGGACTGAATTCCAGATAAGTAAATCCAGGTTAGTAAAGAAACATATAGTGATTTTGTGTCCCCTTAGATGTACAGTGCTGAACAATTAGCATCTTTATAATCATAAACCAGAAATGTACAGATGACTAACTGTATTTTACATGGACCAAGCATCTTTCTGCTACAGTTATTTATTATTGTTACTTTCACATTTACTATCAAAGACTGATTTAAGGTTAAGAATGAATTGAATCCTACTAAGCCCATATTCTCATCAATTTATCAAGTGGGGTTTGTATTAAGCTCAAGTACATGTGCCTCCATCAGCATTTGCTTTACAATCAGAATTTTTGGAGAAACTCTAACTCGATATATATGTATATTTTACTCTTTATTTCTGAGGAAAACTTGGGGACATTCCTTAGTAAAAATTTGAATTTTCCTCTAAGAACAAGCATTTGTTATTGGATCACTTCTGAATTTGTTCTACATAAACACTTCCTCTGCACCGCTTTGTACAACAGGGTCCCATCCCCTTTGTTTTTTAAATTTCTAAATGGCTTGTTCTTCCTTGTCGCAGTATTCCTTTTACCTTCCTTCTGTTATGAAATAAGCACCTTGAAAAAGCTGCTCCTAGAAAGAGGTTCGGCATTGTGTTTATGGCTTTTTCTTTACATCTCTCAGGAGTGGACTTTCTAATGATGTTTTTTTTTTTTTGTAACTGGGATGAAAACACCTCCCTGCATTCTTGAACATCAGCCCTTGTGCATGTCATGTGAGGCTGTCGGAGCACACTATGGCATGTGTGAACCTGGGAGGGTGATGGCTGCCAGTGGTGCTTGAACTGGAGGCTGCAAGGACTGACCTGGTGCTCAGATAGCTTATTTTACTTGCCCTTCACACAGCCCTCTGCTTCATTGGGAGGAATAACCCTCATTTTTGTGGGAGGGAAGCTGTCTTCAGCAGCATCAGTCATCACTGCAGCCTTGTAGGACTGCGGTAAAAGTAAAAAGTCCAGCTCTCAGTTCAGGTGGTTTTGCCCCATCCCACTTCCTCCTTTCCCCAAGACAAAGCAAATCCCTTCCTGGTGCTTCTTTCCCTGCCACAGCAACCCGAAAATGGCCTGGCTGTGGTTAAGAATTGCAGCTGGACAAAGTGGAGGATTAATAGCTTTTGTGGAAGGAATGAGTCTTGGACAGATGAGATCAGTTGAACCTGGGTTTGAGAAGATGGAGTATGGGCCTGCTGCAATGGGAAGGCATGTGAAATAGGTGGATGGAGGAGGTCATGCTGCAGGAAGTGGAAAACACCTTTTTGGGCCTGTTCTCAGCTTTTCACCTATGAACCTGGTAATGCCACCAGATTCAGTTTTGCCTGCACTGTTGAGAAACCTTGAGCTGGTCCTAGGCAAGTATCAGACAAACGAATTTTGTCTGGGTGAGGATTTGATTCCAGAATTGCTAATCGGATCAGGTTGTCTGGGTATGCTTCTTTTCTACAGCAGTGTGTGGGCAGAATGCTGTGCCTCCTGCTCCCGTGGGTGATTGAACTTGGGTTTTATAGCTTTGAGACTTTGGCCTCTATCACATGCATTAGCATGAAAGTGGTGCCAGGCTAGAGCTTCTCAAAGAGGCATTTATGTGGGCAGGCTGAGTTCAAAAAACACCCTTGGAGTCACTGGCTGCAGTAACACACTAGTGGGGATGTGAAATACAAGGGAAACTGTTACCAGAAGTATGAGAATATGCACAGCCAAATCCCAGTGTATCTACTGTGAATGGCCAAATGGGGGTTTCAACTGAAATGGGTTAGAGAAACACGAGTGAAAGTTGCAATTTTATTCCAGTATATATATATATCTATGGAAATAAATTAGAAACTTTGCTAATGCCAGAAAGGGCAGCTTTATATTCGCATTTCAAAACATATAAATAAATGGCATGAAGTCCAAATGTGGAAAACAGGATAGACACATGACTGAGTGTTTATGAACAACTATCCCATCCCAGACCTGCAGCGCAGCATGTGATGTTGTTGTTTCTCCTCCAGCAGAAGGTGAGGGGAGTCACTAGAAAGAAGCTAGTATGATTTGGTTTAGTGTAATCTGAAATTCCTTCACAAGGAGTTTTTTGATTTAGAGCACACAGCACTCTGAATCATCTATAGTAGATGTATTTGTTTTTCAAAGATACTTTTTTGTTCATTCCCTATTACATGATTTTGGTTATAGTCAGTGTTTAATGCTGTTGGAAACTGCAGCAGCTCTCAAATGCACCCTAGCCACTTGAAAGCCACAAGTCTGTGTTTTGGTTTGGCGGATGCTTTTCATTAATGGACTGACGGGTTGTCACTGTTGGAAGTCATCTTGGGAGCGAGAGAAGTCCTTCCTCTGTGGGAGGAGGTGTTGAAATTTTTCCTGACTTGAGTGAGAGAGACGCTTGAATTCCTTGTGTGGTGCTCAAATGCTGCGGAGCGGAGCATGCTGCCAGCTGTGCCACAGCACAGAGCCACACAGAGTGGGCTTTTCTGAGTACAAATTCTTGAGATCTTTTGTAAATGCCATCATCCTGCAGCCTGTACTGTACAGTGGCACTTTCAAATGGTAAAAAGCAAAATACATTTCCTCCTTCCAAACCCTGTAGCCCTGAGAGGCCTGTTAGCAGTCAGGGCAGGGTCCTGGTCTGGGCATTGTTTCCTGCTTGAACCTTTGCCCTCCCATCTTGGGGCACCATAACTCTGCAGTCAGGCTGTCACAAACCCTCTTCCTGCGATTGTTATCCTGACATCTCCCTTCCAGTTTGTTTTACAGCACAATGATAGCGAATGCAGGGAGGAAGGAGTGGGGTGGAGGTCCAGTGGTAAAAAGATTTCTCCCCCCTTACTATTGCTGTCTGTCCAGGGAAAGCTGTGCCTGGCTTTCTCACCCGCTGGGGGAAGAAGTGATGTACTGGGAGGAGGCAGGTAGTACCCCATGGCAGGGGATCCCTGAGATGGAGCTGGGGAAAACAGGAGGTATTTTACCTATCAGGCCTAATGCTAGGATTAAAACTATTAATCTGGATGCACTTGATATTTTAAAACTGAATTTCAGAATATAAAAATGGCCTTTAGGGAATTAGGCCTAAGATCCTTCTGTTCCAGTCTTTTATCTGCCTGGGATCTATTGTATTTAGAGTTCAAGATCAAGGTGTGCATCTATCTAGTTAAACACCTTCATGTTCAAGCAAAGGTTTTGAATTTATTTTGTTGAAAGCAGACACAACTTGAAGTAGGTGGACTACTGTAACACACTGAATGTTTGTTACACAACGTATCTTCATAATTATTATATTTCTTTAAAAAAAAAATCTGTCATGTTAGATTAAGAATAAGAAAATAATGGTGTAGCATTGTGCTCCTGAAATATGATGTAGTATTACTGTTAATTGTGTGCATAAAATACCTGTTAAATTTTGAAAGCTGAAGATCTTTATCAAGAAGGTACTTGCTACTGTTGAAACTTTGAGTCATATTTCTTGCTAAGAGGAAGAAATCACAAAAATATTAAATAAAACTGTGGATCCCATTGGCCACCTTAAAATATGCAGTATGGGTTTCTGGTCTTTCTGTATAACTTTCACCAAAACTGTTACTGCTTTCTTAGAGATGGTATCTTCTGCATACTGTCCCAAGTGCTAGAAGCAAGGAGGCAGAATGAGGCTAATTTGCATGTACAGACACGTCTGCGAATAGCAATAAGGACAGAGTTCACTCCTCAGCTGTGAATGGGGCTTGTAAAGGCACATTAAAGTACTGTGGGTTACTTAAGTTAAGCCTTTGGTTAAATACGACGCTGGAGCAAATGTGATACACAAAAAGCAATTAAAAACACATGCCAGGCAAAAATATTCTAGAATGTGTGTGTTGGAATGAGCCTTGGATGAAAGTAAGTTATCTGAATCTGTTTCTGCTTATTCCTTCGGGAGTGGAGCTTGGAAAAAGGAGGTGTTACCAGCTGTAGTGCAATGTAGGACTGTGGATTGTCTCATCTTAACATTTAAGGATTACATATATATGCATACATATAAGGAAATACATATATATATATATCTTATGCTATGTATATAACTTAAATATTTAAAAAGCAGTGTTCCTCTTGCTAATTTGTGTATGGTGTGTATATTCAAAAAAACAGAACCATGTAGAATGGCCAATACAAAAATAATGGTGTTGCTGAAAAGGCAGATGCTTTAATTTCATGGAGCTTTTAGGAGACATGTGACATCTATGTGCTCAAATCCTGTTTCTGCAGCAGTTATTTTCATGTTGTGGTGTTAAAGGTGGAGCAAATGCGTTGTACCATTTTCTAAAGATTAAGGTGAATCAGATGTGAGACATTTCTCCTGATAATGAGGTCTTTCATTGTTACAGTCTTACTGCTAAGTTTCCATATATACAGTTTCTTTTTAAATAGAAACTTCTGTTTCTCTCATCTTTTCTGTACAACGGGTCATAGTTATTTTGAATTGCCTGGCATGTGGTTTAATAAAGCCCGTTTTTGTAGGAAGTAACTGATTAGGAAATATTGTTTGAAGGATAAGACTTTTACAGCTGTGGTATACAGGGGATTGTTTTCTGTTCTTATGGGGTTGCCACTAGATTTAATGCACAACCTGGGTAAACTTTTGGTAATGTCTATGTAACTAACTCTGTTTTTGCAGTGTGAATGGAGTGAAGGTATCCCAAGACCTGATTTAATGCATAATCCATTTCCTCTATTCACTTTGCACTTTGTTGTTAAGAATAGAAGATATTTTGGAAAAAAAACCAAGAAAGGTATTCATGGAAATGCAGGTAGGAAGAGGGATTTTAGTTGGATCATGAATAAGAATGTGCTATAAATTTTGCAGACAGTGATCTTCAATCACAGAGAAGCAATTCACATGCAGCTCTTTCAAGGAAACTATGTAGGAAGCAAAGCATCAGTGTGTGGTACTGTTAATGAAGCCTCTAGCTGTTATGTCCAGAAAACAAACATGTATGTTGATTTTGCCCCTGAAGTGTGGCTTTCAAAGATAAACAAGTCCTCTCCCCCAGGAACATCGCTATGGTTTCTCAGCATGGTGCAGAGTAGATCCTTCCAGTTTCTGTCTCCAGATCAATTATGGATTGCAGGAGAAGCCTTAACATATAAATGTAGGTGAATTTGGGAGGAAGACTTGTTTCCAGTGTAGTACGTACTCTGCTCAGTCTCCTTTTGTAGCCTGGTTGCCCTGGGCTGTCAGCTTTGTGGGTCACTGACTTGGTTACCCTCTGCTCCTGGCACAGTGAGGCCCTTTCAGCTCAAGGTCTCTGGGTGCTACTGCAGTACAAATATTTAATGATAAAACATGCTTATCTCCTGCCAAAAATCTGGCAGCATCCTTATCGAGATATTATTAAATTGTCAGTTCAACCATATGCCGAGCGTTTTAGGCGAACAAATGTTCAAGCTGGCTCTTGTGCAATACATGAAGACTCTAGAGAGAGACAGGTGGCCCTGTTTACACCATCAAGTACTGCCCGGTTCCTTACAAACAGAAAGTTGCATTAAGTGCCTCTTGCTTTATAGAAGATTAAAAATTTATGGACTTGATATGCTTGAGATCACATTAATTTGATTACACTTAAAGCATTTAGTGTAGGTTGGTGGAACCTACATAGTGTGCATATTAAAGATGTCTCACTGTTCATGAAAAAGAAATGGGAGAAGTAAATTTATCAGACCCTGCCTTCTCTCCACCTCCAAATCCCTTGTAATTCATAGAAAAATGCCTTTATCAATAAATTTCATTACCTCTACTATTTGCCATTGATAAACACTCAGGAAAATCCTGGTGCTTTTTTAGATACTCTTTTTCATCTTTTCATCCCCTTTCTACAGATGACATCACTTATTATCACACCTTGGTTCTTGGAAGACATGAGCTTTAAGATCCACCAAATAGTTGTCAAGCTTTTCATTTTATCTTCAGTTTGTCTCTTTTTTAGGAGTGAAAAGTAAGGATGTTGTTCTGTCAGTGTGCTAGCATTTTTTCCCACACTTTTATTCTTGGAAGGTAGCCTGTCTGGCAAAAAATCAAAATAGTCTGATTTTTGTGAACATGTTTGGAATTTTCTTTCAGAAATCTGTAGTAATACTGCATAGTCTTAGCTCTGGTTCATCAAAATGATATATAGATTAATGTCACTAATTTTTTTTTCTGTCTTATGGTCTTGTTTTAAAAATAAATTAATAAATTAGTTCTTTGTGCAAGCTGTCCGCTATGACAGCTATCTGCATTCTTTTCATTATGAACATATTATGTTCTGAGTGACTGCTGCAGCTTGTGGCATTTGATTCCCCTTCCTTTTTCTTCCCCCCACCTTTTTTTTTCTTTTTTTTTTTGGGAAAGATGGAGTTTTTCCCAAACTTCCATAATGATAAATGAGAGAAGAGGGAGATGATATTTCTTCTCTCTCCATTTGTTGATGGCATTTAAATACATTGGGAGGTAATGAGCTGAAAATGAATTAGAATTTATATCAGATGTTTTCTTCAGAAAAAGAAATGCTTTCAGAATGCTTAATATGAATTAATTTGAAGAAAGTTGCTCAGCTGTCTGTCTTGTTGGATATTACTTTGTAATAATTTTGCCTTTTCTGCTTGTGTAGTTTTTTCATGAGAGAGAAGTTCACATGCCAGAAAGAGTTTAAAGTACAAACATCAAGAACATTAATGATTGCAGTCTTTGATAGTTTTAGGTGACCTTCCCTTACTTAAAGCACTGGTTGCTTTTGCTAGTGACTTAATTATATTTTTGACCTGGGTATTATGTTTTTCTCCAGTCTTTATTTTGCCAGACTGAGAGCCTCTGACCATAAAGCTTTCCTGCGTCTCCAAAGTACCACAATGTCTCCCAGCTACAAGATGCCTCCCAACACTCTCCTTGCAGGTTGAAGCTAGAAGAGCTGGACACTCGCATTGAGAGTGCACCCCAGATCTATCAGAGTAGCCTTTTGGCTGATGGACATCCTTTGAGGGGCATAGGGAGAATGAGGAGAAGCTTCCTGGTGTTTTGAGCAGAGCTCCTCAGCTGCATACTTATGGCTGTCTGGGCCTGTTAAGGGTTATTTAAACTTTATCCGTATAGTAGCTGAAGTACAGCTTGGAGTGACTTTGAACACTGTTTTCCAAAGCAGAGAAACAGTAGTATCACCTTAACCCATCTGCCCTTCAATCCATTTGTGTTCTAAGGAGAAGTTATTGTTTGATGACTATATTCTTCAGGGGAATTCCTTTGTCTCACCAAAACCTGCCCCAAAGCCATGTAAACCAAAGCTGTGCTGGGCCAGCTCTGTTTCAATGGGTTGATAGACTACACTGGGCCATCAATGATATGGTTTTGGAAAGCTTGGATAGTGATGAGTCAGTGTCCAAGATGGTTTGGGACATGAGACCCCTTGTAATCTTTCATTTAAGTATTTGAAAATCACTTAAGCTGTTCATAAAATAGAGAGAGTGCAATTCCTTTGGAATTGCTTGCACCAAGTTGTCAAAAGAGCAGAGAGGCAGTACCGATCAAAGTGTTGTTTAAGATGGGGGATGTGGCCATCCCTCCCATGGCAGTGTAGAGTCTCCAGGCTATGTAAGACCATGAGTGGAGACAGAATAAGGGAGAGACCACAGAATTAGAGGGTAGTTGAGACAGGAATGTACCTCTGGAAGATTGTCTAGTTCAGCCCCTTGCCTATAACTGGATCTCCTAGCACTGTGCTTAGGACGAGAATCAACTGGGTTTTGAATATCTCCAAAGGCAGAGACTCCACAGACTCTCTGAACAACTTTTACCATTGTTTGACTACCATCACAGTAAAGTTTTGTGTGGTTTTTTGTTTGTTTGTTTGGGTTTTTTCCCCCTTTAAACAGGGAAATCCTGATTCCTTAGGAAAGAAGGGAGATAGTACCAGAGACCTAATGAGATGCTGTTATGAAAGCAGATGACTGCTTTCTATTTTGCTAAAGGATCTGAGGCACATTTCAGACTAATTGGAGATCACTGTTGAGAAGTCAGAAGCTGCTCTGTGGTTGCAGTGTGCCTTTAGCTATGAGAAAAGCACCATGCTTGTGTTCAATCCCAGTGTGGTTGCAAAGTCAACACCCCATATCCTTAACTGGGCCATGCTGCATCCTACCTAACTAACCACCTCCTCCACCCTCCCCTCTCTGTCACATCTGATCTGAGTGTTTCATCTTAATTTTTAGAGCCCCATTAAACCTATTATTTTTCCTTCCACTTTCACTCACTCCTGTCATGTTCACACCAGCATGCAGTTTACCTGCAGTATTTGTCTCCATTGCCTACTTGATGCATCTGTACAAAATCTAAATTTTGGTGGTCTCTTGCTGGAGAGAAACCTTCTACAAAACTGCTTCATTATCCTTATTCAAAAGCCTATTTCAACTCTTTGTGGTGTTTTAAAGACCTTGATGACCGGCTGGGCTGCTTCTGTCCTCATATCATATTACATCCTTGGCAGATGCATGTTCACTCATTGGTTCAGCATTTTACTGCTCCCATATCACTTCTTGTCTGTGGCTGTTTTCTCCTAACTCAGGTTGTAGCATCCTGACTGAGAGGCTGCTGTTTTTTCTCCTCTGCAGAAGGACAGGTAGGATGAGATGCAATCCCTGTGTTGATGGGATAATCCATAACAAAGAAAATTATGGTGGATATATGATGTAGGGACTGGATTTCTTAGGTGAACTTGGAAGAACATACCCCTTGAGTAGGGAGTCCTGTGGTCCAAAGAGTAAGGTCATGTTTAAATACTAGAGTGAAAACATAAAAGGGGACAACAGAAAAATCTTAAGTAGTCTTGTAAGTTGACCTGTGTTAGATGAAGAGGTTTGAATTCCTTAAACAACCTGGCCTTGATTTGGGTGGAACAGTTGTGGGGTGATTTATTTTTTGCAAAGCTGCTTTGCATCAGTTTAGGCAGTGTTATTGAGGAAGATCAGCCAGATGAAGCCCAAAGAAAATAATCTAGAGCAAGTTTGGTTGCTGGGAATTTTGGCATAATTCCTTGTGTCTCTACTGCAGTATACTCCATCCCTGGCTTCTGGTCAATACACTGCCCAGATCATCCTTGTGCTCATGGTGGCAGGAAGCTGCCAGTGGTTGGGTTGGAGGCAGGGAGAAATAATGGAGTTGCTGATGAGTTGATATGGTCCCGTTAGCTTTGGTGACATGACCAGCTGAATGTGGGCACCGTTGGTGTTACCCTGTCTTTCTGTGGTTGTGTTTGTTATGCAAAGCACCCACCAGCTGGCAAGATTAGGTGGCTATGAGTCTGGTGACTGCTGTAATAAAGTTTCTAGAAGATGCTTTTTCCCCCTTTTGAGAGGTGTAATATAGGTTACACCACTGTATAGAAAAAAAGTGAGAGGTCTTGTTGCAGTAATATAGAAAATTAATTTTTGTCTCTTCCTTCTTGAAATGTGTCATCTGGCTGTGGCCTAAAGAAGAAGCATGTTCTTGCCATAATTGAGAGACTACAGAAGAAAATGACACTGAAGTTCAATGAATCAATTTAAAAATAAAGTGATCTTTATAGTTGGCTGCATAAAGATGTCTCATCACAGCTGTGCTTAGGAGTTTTACTAGCAGTAAATCAAACTTCAGGTTACATTAGTAATCATAAAGACACAGCAACAGTTCAATGTTGGCTTTGAATATCTAAGCTCTTTTTAAGGGCTGCTCTTCATGACAGAAAAAGTGAACTGAGGGTTAGTAATGCTTTATCATTCAGATTACTGTTACACTGATGGCTCTGAAATGCTAGTTTTCATCTACTTAATATTTTTAGGAGGCTGGAATTTATAAGAACTACATTTGTTCTTGTTATTTTTGGTTCTTATTGCAATGCCCAGATGCAAAATTAAGAAAGATGATGGATAATTCTTTTACTGTTAGAAGCTAAGCATGTAGGAGCTCACTTGCTTGTCTTCTGCCAGTCTGTGATTTCAGAATGAGTGCGAAACTGTCAGTGTCCTCCTACAACTGGTATTTGCATTCACGCGCACCCTGCAGGGGTCTGTCTTCTGCATTTCCTTGTACCAAAGGAAATGGTCTTTACTTTGCTAGTTTTTAACCTCATCCAGTTTTACAAAGCTTTGGCCCCAGGTGAGATAAGAAGGGAGCAGTATGCAGTGAGGTCTGACTTGATCATGTTGCCATCTCTGCTCTTTAGCAGGGAACTTTTTTCCCCACTTCCCTTGAAATCCAGAGCTTCTGAAGCAGAGTTTGCATTTCTGTGGGGTCCATCTGAACTGTGAACTTGTCATTTGGTTATGTTTTCTCATTGAATGGCCTTTTCCATGCTTCTCATCTAAAGAAAAATGTATCAAGTGGAGTTGGGTTGTTTATCACTGGTCTTTGAGTCCCAGCAAGTTTTCTTGTGCTCACGTAGGTAGTTCCCTTATTCCTTATTTGAACTATGCAGAGCTGCATGTTTTCTTTTTTGCATTTAACCTCTGTTTCTTTTTGTTTGCCAGAACTTTTAATTGACATGTAATACTGCTTGTCCCATGTAAGCAGGTCATTTAATAGATCCAATGAACACTTACATACAGTAAGTATTTGTGACAGAGTGCCTTGCTCTGATGTGCCTGAGTTCAGGCATATCTCTTGGCAGCAGGAGTGTCTCTGGTCATCTGCAGGTTCTGCCCTGTGATTTGACCTGCTCAAAACAAATTTCTATTGGACGAGCATTAATTCAAGCTTCTTGTGCATGTCTTTTTTAAGATGAATTTGCAATGCCGCTTGAGTCTTAAATGTGCTGAAGCAACAATAGTAGCATGTGATAATCCAATGTGAATAAATGTATTTGGTCAAAGTAAGACAAATAAGATGGAGAGCCAGTTGAATGCTGGAAAGTGCTTGAATTTCTAAAGTCAGCAGCTTGATGGATTATTGTTGACTTTTGGGAGATCGGAAAGTAAGTTTAGGTCTAATTGCCATTTGAACTAATTATATATTGAGAATTGTATATACTCTATATGGCTGCTGTGGTAACACCAACGACTTTGATTTTGTCATATTAATGAATAAACTTCAGTGTGTGGTTTTGTAATTATTGTAACTAAAAAGATAGATGTGTACTGTATGTGCTGATGTTATGAGGTGCTGAGTTTTTTTATATTCCTCTTATCACACTCCTTTGGACCCTATTGAGTGCGACCAAGCTTTTAGTTAAAGCCCTGACTTTTTTTAGGCATAAAAAGTTTTGTTGACTTTATATATGAAGAGGAAATGTGGAGGGGAAGAATGGAAATGGAGGACACTATTTTCTTATGTGCACCAGATGTAATGCTCTCTGTTATCGTGAAATGTCATTATCCCAGTCTTGTTTCACTTCTCCTTCCCCCATGTCCATATTACATTTTTAAAGTCTTTTATGCAAAATATATCAGGCCAGTTGTTTAGTCATCTTAACGGAAAAGTTTGGTCTCAGATGAGTGATGAATTTCATAAAATTTGTATTAGGTTTTTTATCTCAGGCTAGAACAGGTAGTGTGTGCCTATCTCTTACCAAACATCACTAGCTTTGCAAAGCTTTTATGAACAGTATTTGTACATGTAAAGTTGGCCATTACTAGTGGTGCAAAGTTTGTTGCGGGCTCTAGGTTCTAGGTATCAGAAATATATTGACTGAATGTCTTTTAAATGAGGGATCCATTTTCTTACCCTTGTTTCAAAATACCCTGGAATTCCCTATCAGATCAGTAACTATTGACAGCAAAAACAAAAGAATTACAGTAAACATGGTTGTCTGGCTGAGTAAGGTTCTCCAAACCTATCAGAGCTTTAAAAGCAGTGCATCCCAAAACCCAGGAATCATTAAAAAAAATATCAGTATTGTCCAATGAACTTTGCTTCTGATTCTCCTTATAAAAGTGGATAGGGAAAAGTAACCTGCAAGTTTTAAATTTCTCTATCCCTGTTTACGAGAGTAGTTGCAGTCTGCTGTGGTGCAGTCATGCTCTGGTGCTCCCTGCACCGAAGCATGATATGTCTCTGTGCCTCAGTTCACAGGGTGCCTGCCCTGGTGCTTTGGGGAGGTGAGTGCTGTGGAGATCGTCCATCCGTGCATTGCCAGGCTGAGAGACCTGACCAGCATGCCCACATTCCAACTGCAGGCAGAGGTGTTCCTGGCCCTGCTTGGTAGGATGATCCCTCACTGGCTGCAGCTCAGAGCTCTGTAGATGGTGGCCGTGAATTTTGGGGCTGCCTCGACACTTAGGTTTGAGTTCATTGGCAGTGAAATGACTGCCTAGCCCATATAGCGTGCCATTTTCTGGGTTACACAGATGTTACGTGGATGTTGGACTTGGTTCATTTCCCCAGTCTTGTGCGTTTAGCTGAAGCTCAGACTTCAGAGGCTTGTGGTTAGCAAGTGTCTCGTGTGTGGCAAGGGTGGGACCCTGGGGAGGGACTACAGTACCGTGCAAAGTGAACATCCAGTTTTTGTTTGAATTTAACTCTCAATTTTGGAACCATGGGTGACTTATTCTTGGAACCCCAATTTTCAGAAACCCATCTGCATGCAACATTGCCAGGATTTCTGGTACAAATATTTTGTCATTTGCTCTTGAGACAATCTGTTGTTTCAGTCCTGGGTGAAGTTTTGTAATATGTTGCTTGAAAGATCATGGAAAAATATCTAAGTGGTGGTGTAATCTCTGATGTGAAAACACAAAGTTAGAAACTTTTTTCTTTTTTTAGGAAAAAATTGATTATTCAGATTTATCAATGGATAAAATCTATACACTATAAAAGCAAGTGCAACAAATCCCAAGAGACTAGTGCACCTATTTTTTCTGTCTCTTAAGCAATTGAGTTAGAAGTGAGCCACCTTTTTGTTTCCAAGAAATATTTGTAGTTCTCACATTTGATGCTCATTTTGTGCCATCCTTTCTCACCTATTTCACATGCTCAGAGCATTCCTTGTGCCTGAAAGCTTGTTTGTTTTCATTTGATTTTTTTTCTCTAGCAACAGAGCTCTTTCCCTTTACTGGTACCTCCCTTGGTGTGTGTACAAAATCCTGTCATAGTTAGGCAGTGATGTAACAGAAGAGTTGCTGAGAATTTTTAAAAGTTGGAGATTTAAAAGCAAAGTTTGATCTTTACTTTGGAATGACAATTCTTTATCAGATTTGTGTGATGCTGCACAAATCTCTCTGTGTATACAGAGATAGATGGTACTTTGGTGTGCTGTTTTAATAACAAATGGCGGGATGTTACAAATATATTTAGTCTCTATCATAGAATGATTTAGTTTAGAAGGGAATCTAAAGATCACCTAGTTCCTACCCTCCAGCTGCCATGGGCAAGGAACGCCTTTTGCTAGATGAGGTTGCTCAGAGCTCCATCCAACCTGACCTTGAACACTTCTAGGGATGGGGCATCCACAGCTTCTTGGGCAACCTGTTCTAGTGCATCGCCACCCTCACAGCAAAGAATTTTTTTCTACTGTCTAATCTTAACCTACTTACATTGTTTGAAGCCATTCCCTCATGTCCTGTCACTACATGCTCTTGTCAAATAGTCTCTCTCCATCTTTCTTTTAGGCTCCCTTGAATAATGAGTCTTACAACCAACAATGTTGTGTTGTTAGTGGTGACCCTTCTGGTGTTGCCAGCAATGTGATCTCCCCTTGGCTGATCATGTAGGATGCACAGGAGGATATTGGAGGCTGGTTACTCATGCTGGCACCATGATTAGCCACATCAAACGGGTAACTGCTGTAATTCTGTTTACTGGAATCACTTTTTTTTTTCTTATTTTTCAGTCTTTGGATGTTTGAATTATCCTTCTCTTTTTCTTCCAACCCCAAAAAATGAAATGGAAAAGTTACCTAATAAGGAGAGTGTCAGGAGAATTGTTTTTTTGACACTGAGGGGGAAAGAAAGGGGAATAAATATACTTGCCATGGCTGATATTGGAGTGTACATGTTTACTTGTTCTCATGGCTCTCCTGCTTTATTGACAGTCTCTGAAAAGTTAAATCATCAAACTAACAAATTGTTTAAGATTCTAAATTAATGGAAAACAAAAAAACTCAGTTTTCCCAAGTATCCTTCTGCAGGTAAATCTCATGAACCTTGCAGAAAGGCAGATCCAAAACTTTGGGAAGCAGCTTCAAGATGCTATGGAATAAAACTCTGATTTGAGTTAGGTCAGCTTTGTGCATCTGGGCAAGCTGTTGTAGATGAAGTTTCTAACTGTGAAGAGAGAACGATCTCTGCCTACTCCAAAACTGCAGCATGAATCAAGTGGTTGCCATGTTTATTTTGGCAGAATAAGCATTGTAGGTGGTGGCTATTGCTAAAGGAGTGCTAAGAAAAGCTCTTTTCCTTGATGAGCGACTTTAAGTTTGAGAAAGCTTTGCATACTGACAAAATTCATGTGGACTCATTATGAGTACTGCTCCTTTGGGCATTTGCCCCTCTTCCCATTCCTGTAACTGGGCCTAGGAGCAGGCAAGTGTGGTCCTTGCTTGGTCATTGCCAAGCAATTATTTCTCCTAGTGCTTTACTTCCTCTTGTTTTGCTCTCTGGATACCATGTGCCTGGCAAGCTTTCAAGTGCTGGTAGCTCCTTCATGCAGGAGAGGTGGGCAGGTCTGACAGCACGTAGCTTTGCTGGTGTACTTGACTTTCACTTGTCTTTTCCCTGCAAAATAAATAAATAATTGACGTGTGAAGGGGAAAAGCGTGGGAGGAAAAATGTCAGGAAATTCAAAGGTGAAGCTATTTCCTCCCTCAGTAATATTTTTCTTCTGCGTGTTGTTTCTTCTCTTCAAACAATGGGGTGAGTTAAGAATGGATTCAAACTATTAGCCTTGCCATTGTTTATTTAAATCCTTTCATGTGTGTGACGGACCTCAGGAAAAACCCACACTTCCATTGTGAGTCCTCTGGGCAACCTCTCTGTAGTACGGTGCCAGTACAACAGGGCTTCAGTCGCCTTTGGGTCCCAAGTGCCAATGAGTTTAGTATTAATGGTGAAGCACATGACATGCGTGATTTAAAGGTGTAAGCTGTGAAATTTGATAGATCATGCAAGGCTTAATTTTTTTTTAAACAGCAGATACATAGCCCACATACTCAGAATAAGGATTTCAGATGATAATTACTGAAGTGTAAGGTTTTTGTTAGCATCTTGTGTGTGTTGGTGTGTGTGCACACATTTCCATTTGGGGGAAGGGTGTTTTGCTGAAACAGGTGAAAGTCAGTCCTGTAGTATAAAACAGGAAGCAGATGGGTACTAATTAAAGCCTTGTTGATGATAAAAGGGTGACTGAGCTTTTGAAGCAGCTGCTTTCCTTATTTTATATATAGGCAGCGTGTACTTTATATAAGAGGTGGCCTCCCCACACTTGATTGTTTTCGTGAAGCTGGAGGAAGTGCGTGTGCATGTGCGTGCGTGCTGCCATGGCTGAGGGACAGCGCTTGCAGTGCTTGCTGTTTGCTTCCTTCTCTGTCCCAGAGAAAATGATGTTTTCCAAATGTCTCACAAAGGTGCCTGTCACCGTTTTGTCACCCTCCTCTTCTCCTTCCACCTTTCCACAGTCAAGCAGGCTACTTGGAGTGCCTGTTTTACAGTGATGCTGTAGATAAGGTAGGGTGGCTTACTGTGTGTCATAGATTTTTGTGTCTCAACTAATTGGGAAGAGCTGCATCTGAGAGGGAAAGTTATTCTTCATGGCTGCTTGTTGTTGGTCTGTCAGGCTTTTGAAAAGTGATTAAGAGAGTCAGCAACCAAAAGACTAGTGAGGGTGTCAGCCTGTTCTGTGTGTGTGATTTGCCCTTGTCATTATGGTCTTTAATCTTCACAGGTACTCTTTATATTGCCTTTACTGCCTTTTCTCTTACCTTGGGGCTCATAGAATGGATAATAAACTTATCTTCAAATAAAAAAAACAAGCAAACAAAACTAAAACAAAACAGGAAACAAGATTAACCGTATTGTAGACAAATGAAAAATAGAACCAAAGCTGAGCAGATCTTTGCATGGGAGAACTGTCATAGACTACTAGAATATCTGGGGTTGAATGGGACCTTGATCCACTAGTTCCAACTACCCACCTATAGGCAGGGATGCCTCCCTCTAGATTAGATTGCCCAGGGACTGGCCTTGAACACTTCCAGGTTTGGGGCATCCACAGTTTCTCTGTGTAACCTGGTCTAGAGCCTTACTACCATCTGAGTAAAGAATTTCCTCCAAATATGTAATCTAAATCTTTCTTCTTAATTTAAAACTGTTCCCACTTTACTTACCACTATCTGTCTGTGTAAAGTGCCACTCTCCACCTTTTTTATAAGCTCCCTTTAAGTACTGAAAGGCTCCAATGAGGCCTCCCTGGAGCTTTCTCTAACTAGCAACATTAATTTTAGTGTTTATTGCCATCGATACAAAAATGTGTGCTGGGCATAGAGAAGAAATAAATGGTAAGTTTCTGTTGACTTGAGTAGGATAAGCTTTGTCTGTATATTGAATCACTGAAACCTGTTTCCTGGCTGTGAAACTGGTGTGGGGATATTTGTTCTTTCACTGGGAAAAGTGTCAGTGTTCAGTTGTGATGCTAGGGATGTCATAATTCCAGTAGAAATAAGTTAAACTTGGTGTAGGCACAAAGAGAAAAAGATTGGTCTGTGATGGGCTTAAGTCCGGTAACATGCAAATTCAGGGGATGGCAGCTGATGTGTGAAGTATCTTCTGTATGGGGAAACTATCATTGCACTGGCCAAGTTTCTTAGTGGGTGGTACTTGGGAGTCAGGATTGTGTCCAGCAGAAGCTCTCATAGGAGTGCTCTCTGATTGTTTGAAGCAGCAGCTTTCCTATTTTGAAGCTGCTGCTGAGGTTGCGGGTTCCTGATTTCACTTGAAGGAAAACCAACTTGAATGGCAGAGCCAGTTGCTCCTGCCACTCTAAACCTACGACTGCCTCAGAGGAGCTGGATAATGTGAAGTGTTCAGGGAAGTATTGTCTGGTTTGGGAGTTGAGACTCCTTCCCTCACTGTCACTGAGTGCCTGGTGTCTACTGTGGCTCATTGAGCAGCTATGATGAAACTGTGTACAATACAAGTCACGGTCTTAAAAAACTCTGTTAATGCTGCTAGCTGGGGTTATTCCCTTCATGTCTTTTCATTCTTTTGGGAAAACAACCATAAACTGGTAGTTTCTCAACCTGCGACTTGCTCTTATGTGGTCTCTGTGTGTGAGGAGCTAAAAGGTTTTTCCCTAGGATTGATCCCAATAACCCCTTGGTCCTCATAGCAGGAGTGAGAGGAGGCAGCCAAAGGGCCCTGCCTCTTTCCCTGTAGCTTGTTAACATTGTTGGTGGGTTTGTGGGTGTCCCCCTGCTGAACTCTGCACTTCTTCACTGCTGCATTTCTTCCTGACTACTGGCAGCTGAAAGGAGAACTGCCTGGTCCCATAGTACGTGGAAAAATTGGCGATGTCGCCTTCTTCATTAGGCAGTTTGTCTCTTGGAGGATTTTTTTACTCTGAAATCATCTGGGTGATCTACATTGATGATTAGGGGCTCAGTAAGTTGTGCTGCATCATTACCACCAAAACTATTTGCTGGAGTTTAGCAGGTGCCCGAACCTGGTTGAGGGGAGCTTTTCTTCAGGTGCAGACTGCAGAGTTATGAATTCTCTTCTTAAATGTTCTCGTTTTTTGCAACTCCTCAGTGTTTGTCAAGAAGCTGTTGGTATTTGAGTGTACTTTGACATCATACTTGTGTTAATCTTCTTTGGCCTTATCCTTTAAGTCAGCCTTTTGACAAAGTCTGGGGGCCAGGTTTAATCTTAGATGGTTCTTGATCTTTTTCTAGAGTCAGCAACTAAAATTGTCTATTTTCTTCCTGTGGTGCACGTGTGTTTAATCCAGGATTACAGGAAAGCCAGTGCAAACAGAGAGAAGACATTTGACTGCCACTGCCTCGCCTTGACTACCTTCTGAAGGATTTAAAAAGTGTTTTGGAGGCTCTTAAGAGTATATGGGCTACAAGCTGAGAGCAGCTACAGTAGAAAGGATGTGAATTTGTCAATAGACTTGATTATAAAAATTAGAAATCCCTATGGTTCAGACTGTTTGAGAAGTGAGGAGCCTCTGTGGCAGTGTAGAGGAGTCATGCACGCTGATGCAAAAGATGTGGTGTGCATTTAGCTGTGCCAGGAAGCAAGTGCTTTGTCACTGCTGCTCTCTGGCAAGTTCTTTCTTAGGCCCTTAAATCTGATTTAAGCATGTTTCTGTGGTGTTTATTAGCCAACCATATAGCACAGAAATCACTGCTGCTGGTGGATTTGTACAAATCACAGGCTTCTCTTCAATTCTCCTTAGAGGTGAATGTGTATATTAATGTTTTGTTTGATTAAGCTCAGTGTTGAAAGTTTTCACATTTAAAAGCACAAAAAAAGAAATAGGTGAGAATTGAAAAAAATTTTCAGTTTAAAATACAACTTATTTTTTAAAAACAGCTGTAGAACACAGAGATATGTATTTTTTTTTTTTGTCAAAAATTACTCAGCTACTACTCTCCTTGGAAAATCAAACATGTTGAACATATATATGTGTGTGTGATGCCTGCTGTTGTTAGGCAAACTTTGAGCAAGATAACTCTGCCTTCCTTATCAGATGCCTCAGAAATGCCCGGCATTGAAGAAAGTAGGCAACAGTGGATGAGTGAATAAGGGGTCTTTGAATAATTGACAGAGGAGGAAAAAAGAGAACTGAGCTTATGGCTGTTTTGCCAGTTTCCCATTATTTGAGGACTGTGTTTTTAAGTGGTAGGTCCTGAACTTAGTTGATGACTTGAGAATTTAATTAAAAGGTATGTCTAAGCAGTACTAAGTTTTATTAAAATTTTATTTGGTACCTAGATATCCTCAAGGTACTAGGTCCAAATTCCCTCACACGTTGCTCCAAAACTGAGTTCTGGAAGTACCTTTATCAATAAATCCAATCTTGGAAGAAATGTTCTTCTTTTCCTCATCTCCCTCTCCTTGCTAGGTAAATGAGGAATTCCTAAGACTTCTCTAATAGAGGAGAGCTGAAAATCCTTCTTCATGAGAATTAAATGCTTGAAATATAATGTCCAACTTAAACCCATAGAAAAAAAATCCTTGAAAAATTTTTGAAATGTGGTTCTGTAATTTCTATTTTGTCAGCAAGACTATTTAGTATGAAATGTGTGGCATTTGGAATGATCTCTCTTTTTTCTAATCCATAGGGCGTATTCCAAGGAGTCGTGATGGGTTTAGTAATCACATACACTGCAGACTGTGATTGTGATGAGCAGCAGGGATGGCATGTAGTTCAAAGTCTCTTTACTAACTCTCTGCCGTAGTGTCAGGGTGAATGTAGGCAAACAGTGCCTTACTGGGGCTCTGCATCAACCAGCTGTGTTACCTGCAATGCCTGGGTGCATGTGAGCTGACTCCAGAACAGCTTTGTTGGTTTTCCTATGATTTCAAAACCAACCTTCAGCAAATACATTTACTATATATTCTGCCTTTTTTTTTTTTTTGATGTCCTATTTCTTGCTCCTTTTGTTTGTGTTTGTGTTCTGAGCATGCTTCTGAGTCTGTGCTTCTGAGTCTCTGAGTTTGCAAAACTGTAAAATTGTGAATTATCTTGCTGTTGTAAGTCAGCAGTGGACAGGAAGAAAGCTGAAAATACTGAATAGGCAGCGTATTGCTGCGTAGGCACTTAATGTTGTTACAGTGTGATATAAGTTAAAATATTGCTTATTTCCTCTTTGCTGTTCAAAACAACCTGAAGCATGTTACGGCCAGGATCTAAACAATAACTGAAAAAGTAAAAACAAGCATTTTAGCAGAGAAAGGGATGGTCTGCCAAATACTCTGTGTAATTTATGGCTACATGAATAATCAACAAACAAAATACTTGAAAACACCTGACTTTCCGGGGGAAGACTTTAATTTATTTTTAAAACCAAGCGAAAATGTGGAAACATTCCCTCCAATATCTTTAAAACTGAAAATAATAATAAAAAAAATTTAGCAAGACTAGCAAGGGCTGCAGTGTCTGCTGGAGTTTGCCAGCAGTTTAACAAATCTTTGGACCCATAGATGTATCAATGATAAATTACTATAGAACTTCATAAACAAAATTCACTAGATAAATAGTATTGGAAAACATGTTTCAGTAAACATGCGTTCTTTTTTTCTGTTTCATCCGTGTTTTTAAAGAGGTCTTTCTGTAATCCACAGAATAAATAACTTCCTGTGTCTTGATAGCTATTGCAAATGACAGCTCCTACTGCTGACATTCCTGCTATTTTTAATCTGATGTAAATTTATGTTCTGAAATTTTTATCTTTTTGAAATGAGTGCCCCTTTCTGACCAGCTCAAGAAAAGAGCTTGCACATCTTTGGAGCTGCACAAGGGCCTGTGTTGCTTCTCTCTCTGAACATCTGCAGGAGGGAAAATTAATTGCATTACTTGTAAGAAGCAAAATCTGTCAGGAGACAATTACTGAGAAAAACCCTATAGAGTGTCTTCAAACTTCCATGTTGCAGCGCTTTGAATTGATTAGGGTATTTTAGCTTCCTGTGTCCACTGTGCTCTTGCCATAGCACTTGAATGAACGCCTGTAGAAAACTGGAGGGAAGCTCCTCTGGTTTCCTCATCTTCGGGCAAAAGCATGGGAGAGGTGGGAAGCCCATAGCAGGCTTAGTGATTGTGAAGTTGACTATTGCAGTTCTTAACTCTGAATAACTAGGCCAGCAGGCTTGCGCTGCCCAAGTGTGTGTGTGATTTTCATTGAGGGGGATGATGGGAGCAGTGATGACAAAGTTTGCTCCAAGTGAAGACTGTGACTGCCAGGAGGAGGAAGCCTAATCTGAAAGTTGATAAGAGCTTTTTGAGTTTGAGGGTTCAGTGGAGAGGAGGGGAGGCTTTTCAAAAACTGTTTTCTTTCTGGATCTGACGAGTGATAGCAATGTCCTTCCTGGGATGCCTCCTGTTGGACCTGGCGATAGGCACCTTGCTTCCAGAACTTCCTTGTGCTGGGCTCTGGTCAGGGGAATGGGAGAATGAATGAGCTCTGATCTGAATGAGGAAGAAAGCAAAGGAATACAGAGCTGAAGGTTTAAATCACTGTTGCCAGATGACATTTGATGGGAATGTGGAATTGTCAGAATGTAGATTGTAAATAGTCCTTTGATTTAATAAGGGTCTGTTAAGTACAGAGCACAGCCTATAGTGGTGAGGGAATAGGAATGCTTCCAAAATAGGTGTGAGGGAAGAAAATGCCCTTTATATTTCTCTCCTCTGTGTGCCCATCCTGCTCTGAGTAGTAGTACTCTGCCTCCCATAGCCTTCTGAAAGTTATGAGTGTGTCCAGGGTAGCTGCTCAGAGTTGGTGCTACATGTTTTGCAAGACTGGGTGACTCTTGCTTTATAATATTGAACAGATGTCATAAAATCCAGTGATGAGTGCCAGTGTTTCTTGAGACTGCAGCCTGAAGAATGTCACAGAAAGCTGCATTTGAGAGGAAGATGCTGGCATGAACAGTGCAACCACCTGTCAGGAGTCCTCTTGAGTCCCCAGAAAATCAACTAAAATCCTATTAAGTAAACCACACCTTTTGAAAGAGGGTGACTGCAAGTGGCCAGGCAGTGGAGTAGGGCAATGCATGCTGGCATATAACCAAAGGCTATATAGAAATCTGGATGACAGGTTTTTTTGTTGGCAGTGGAGTAGTAAATCATGTTACATAAAATCTGCTGGCTGTGGGAACAATCTTGATTGGAAAGCACTCTCCCAAAGAGAGTGTGCTGGTTGTCTGACCTGCTTCTGCAGTGGGGGAAAATTAGTACCAAGACAAACTGTGTTCAAGGAACTGAGGAGAAACACAATACCTAGTCTAGTGGTGCCTCTTTGAGGTGTACCAAGAGGAGTAATTGAAAATAAATAATTGCTTTGTGTAACCTTGGAGTAAAGAACAAGTATAAAACCAGAACACATATATGAAAAATGAACAAATGTTGACTGCATAAGGCAGTATCCTCTACAGATTTGCAGATATACAGGAGTTTAAAGATAGCTTAAACTGGATCATATATTTAAGTTATCTTAATAAAAAGTTAAGAAAACTATTTTTTCCTGCTAATATTTTGTTAACAAGAAAATTCTATTTTATTTTCTTTTGATGTAAAAGGTAAAGGGTGAATTGACTAAAGGAAAAATAAGCAGTAGAACAGTGGCTTTATACACTGGACTGTATTCACATACAAAAGATACTAAAAGAGAAATGTCCCTCCTTTCCTCAGTTTCTCTTGGTCACTAAATCAATATCTGATATTCACAACATTGGGTGAAATCTATAGGGTGGTTGTTATTGTTAAGCTGACACTGTCCCCTTACGTATGTGAATCCTTCAGCAACTTAACCACTACATGCACTAAATATTTCCTAAAGATGCCCTAAACAAAACAAAACAAAAAAACTGTGCTCAACTCTGCTTTAGTTTTCTTTTTGTAGTTTTGGGGACTATACTAAAATTTTGCTAGTCTATCCTTGCACTTGATGCAGTCATAATAAGGACCAAATGCACAGTGAGATGTAGCATAAGATACCGTTGAGCCTGTAAATGACAGACTTTGCCCTTCTTTTTACAAGACTTGCAGTTTCCTCAAGCCAGGGATTTCCTGTGGGGCACAGCTAACCCTGCTGCAAAGGAAGCTTGCTGCTTTCATTGACTCTTTGTTTCTGAAAAACTAGTATTCAGTGGCATGAATGTTCGGAGAATTTGAGTCCTTTAGTCCTTGGCTTGCTAAAGGAAAATACTCCCTCTGCTAAGCTAATACAGATATAATAAGGATTATAAGGAGATATATTTCCTTCCCCCCCCCC
>VXAU01003670.1:1317141-1340849 GCA_013399695.1 Formicarius rufipectus | reverse complement strand
CTTATATTTGTCAAACACTTGTTTTCCATCTGTGAGAATAGAAAGGTTACAGCATCAGTTTTGTAAAGGCAACATTAGGTTTTGTCTGGATCCCAAAATGTAGTTATCCCTGTTAGATTTGATTCTTTTATCTGATATTTATTTCTTCCCTTATATTCTACACTTCACAACTTTTACCGTTGTTATAAATGAAGGTAATAAATGAAGCCATCATTTATCCTGGTGGCTACTTGCCTT
The DNA here is from genome assembly GCA_013399695.1 of Formicarius rufipectus. Taxonomy (NCBI): domain Eukaryota; kingdom Metazoa; phylum Chordata; class Aves; order Passeriformes; family Formicariidae; genus Formicarius; species Formicarius rufipectus. Next base: position 1,340,612 of record VXAU01003670.1, on the reverse strand, counting down.
TTTTTTTTTTTTCGCCTTTTTTTTTTTTAACACTGTGCTGCCGCCTTCTTGTTTCCTTTCTTTCACACTTGAAAATGGATAGATAGGAAGGTCCACCCAACAAACCTCATATTTTCACCTGCATTTTTGTCTGTTGTTTTTCCTAGTCAGTGTCACTTAGTTTCCTTGGCTTTGAAATCCTAGCAAATGTTTATATATTTGGTGTGCACAGTGTTGATGATATATCATAGCTATATTGTGGTCATAGAAATAAATGTAGTTATAAAATATAGTAATGGCACTGCTATAGGAGTTCATTAGCCTGGTTGTGGCCCTGTGTCTCTCTTGGAGGCAGAGAAAACATAAGAGTGGTCATAAGAGGTTTTGCTTGTGGTCATCATATGTAGAACACCATCCAGGTATGTGCTTGCCCTTTGTGTATACTTCTCATACTGTCGACCTTGTTCATGGTTTTTACATTCATTCTTTCTAAACATCTGTGTAGAGGAAGTAGGGATAGGTCACCATCTCCTTAGAAATGTCCAAACTGCCATTATGGAAAAGTGCTTCCAACAAGTCTACCTAGAATAATATCAGGGGATAGAAACTGAGAATTATTCAAATGCATCAGTAAAGTTGCCAGTTCTGACATGTAAGTATGCATAGTCAAGTCTCTTAAACATCAACGTCTGAAGCTGGGCATGTATTTTCTGTTACTACATACCATGCTTTAGAGAAGAAAACTCCAGTTTTTGATTGTGAAATCCTGTCCAGTGCCTGGTTCCACATGTGGCAGCAGGATGCAACCTGGAGGATGGCCAAGCACCTTCAGTATTAGAAGGTTTTTAGTCTTTGATAGCTATGAGAAGGAAGCGTAGGATAGTATAAATCTGTGGACTTGAATGCAGAATGTACAGGATTTAGATTAATGTCACTGACATGTGGTCACAGAAAGCCCCTCTCTGTGCAGAAGGCATGTAGCAACCATAAAGTGATAACAAGCAGTCTATCCTGTTCTTGTACATTCATGGAAAAAGGGATGCATTGCTGAAATCTTTTCAGATAAAACAGTCTAAGGAACTATCTCCGTGTTTGGAGATGATGTTTCATAGGTGGTGGTCTGGGAAAGACTCTTACTCTATCTGTAGTGGAAAACACATAGAAACAGTGCGAGGTCCCCCTAGTAAGATGGAAGTATTTCTTTGCATTTTCAGCTGATATGTCTTAACTATATAACAGTGCAGGAGAAAAAAAAAAGAATTAAAAGAAAGCACACCCCCAAGAACAAAGGACCCAAAAAAGCATGACCTATTTGGGAGGAAATCCTGCTCTTCCATCTTCATGCAGCTGCAGGTGGCAAATTTCCAGCATCTTCTAAATACAACTCTTTGACCTGAGGCTATGACATGCCTTCTCTCCATGCTCTTATTGGACAACAGAGAAGGTTTCTGATCAGTAATTAAAGAATGCCACAACCAGGTGGCAAAATTGGCTATTTCATTAGCTGAGACAAACAGGATTGCCTTACACCAGACTGTTGTACCAAAGGAAATTCTAATAGGTCTGGAGTTACCAATGTTCTCTTTCCTTCACAGCCTCTTCACACCTTCTTTCCTACCAGTCCTCAACCCTGAGTTTTTTCCCCAAGCATGTTCCTATTGCAGTATCCTCCAACTATGAGTTAAAATAAATAAATAAGCAGCCTCCCCTCTTCTGCAGCTGCAGTCTTGTGTTCTCTGGAAGTTTCTCTTCAACTTCCAAATCTGTTTCAGATACTGTTTAAAAAGACCTGAGCACAACTGTCAAGTATTGTGGCCCAATTTGTGTTTGAAGTAATTTCAGCTGATGATAGAGCAAGCTGACTGGCAACTTGTGTACACTAGGTCCTTGGATGGGGTGTAGAAAGCAGTGGACTGCTGTGTTGTCTTCTGAATGCAAACTCAGGGGGCAGTCGTTCGACTGTTAATTTTAATAGAAATCCTTGACCTGTGTGTTATGCAAGCAGTGTTGCTCCTATGGCCTCCCAATTTGTTATGACTGCATCTGCCTCCACAGACCAGCTCCTGCCTTTGTTACCAGTTATTTGTGAACCTCTTTTTGAGATGCCACGACATGCTTTATTTGCAATGCTGTCAGCATATGCACCTTAATAGCAAATCTAGTTGTTCTTGGAAAGTGTATTGACTGTTGCATCCATTCTTTGCTCTCCCTTTTGGTGGCTATCATGGCACTGTGCCTAAATGAGTGCTGCTTGTGTCCATGGGTGAGAGTATGAGGGTGGCAGAGACCATAAGCACTTAAAAGTGCTTTTACAAATATTGAGTCTTGCAGCTCACCAGATGCTCACAGATCCACAGTTAGATCCTGTTTGGAGAGGTTTGCAGTGGGGTAAAAGAGGAGCTCTGCAGCAAAGCTTTGCTCTGCTTCCCTCTGCTTTGGGTGCTCCAAGGGCTAGGGTGGAGGAAGGAAGGCCAACGTGACCGTATGGTCTCTCTTCAGTAAGTATAATATTTTGAAGTTTAACTAACAACTGTTTAGAAAAACACCAAAACAATTAAGTAAAAAAAAAATAAATATCTTAACTTCAGTTGTGGTAGGGATGCAATTTTCGTCAGGAATTAGTTAAGTTAAACTTAATTTGCATGTTTTAGCCTTACTGTCTTGGGTTTAAATGCAGTATTAGATATCAGTGGAGCTGTTGGAAATTCTGGAAATGCAGCTGAATGATATGTGTTGATTCAAAGGAATAATTTTCTTGGACTCATGACTTTTATTAGCTGGTATGGGCTTATCACATTGCACATAGCAGATACTGGTTTTGCATATTTGGAATCTTAAATCAACAAGTAGCAATAAGCATGTCCACAGCTCCTGGTTCAAATGCTGAAGTATGGAATGAAGTAAGTTCGTTTCATCTCAGAGGCGGAAACTCAATCCCAGGAAGCACTCCACAGGTGGCAACAGCTCTGCTGCCATGCCGGCCCACGTTTTGATAAAATTCCAGCACGGTTGCACTCAGTGAAATCTGGCATGCATCGCTGCTGCGCAGAGACCTGCCTCAAAATGCAGAAGCTTGCTTTTGGAGTCATTTAGGACAAGTTTTCAGAGGCGTTTCTTCAAAGTCCAAGTGAAAGCCATGGCTGAAGGCATCTTGCAGCGTGCTGGGGCTGGTGGTGCCGCCGCATGCCCCAGCCACTGACAGCCGCGCTGTTCCTCCAGCTGCCAAGATCCACTGCTGAAACTATACTTTTTTATCAGGTCATGTTTACATCTGGCAAAGATTTGTAGACACAACATCATTAACAGCAGTGCATATTTTCACAAGATTTACCTCTTCAACACTTTTTCCAAGTTAGTAAATCATAGCTTCTCTAATGTCCTGCTGGCTGCATGAAAAACAGGAATTTATGTAACAAGCTCTGGGCCGCAAACCTTTTCCTGTTAGGAAAATTTTTTTTCATCGCTGGCAGAGTTAGGAGACAGCTCTGTTACTCAAAGAGCGACCTCAAATGTCCTCAGTACAATAATACCAGATTGTAACATTTTTGATGACTAAGGAATAGCAGTGATTTCTTAAATATTTAACACTTGTGTTGCAGAGAAGAGGGAGCTGAGCCTCATCTCAATGTTTTTCTTACCCAGTGTTTCGTGTGCTTGATATGCCTATTTTGATAGTAAACAGTGATCCTGAGCCAACTGGGTATGTTTACAAAATACAGTACAAAAAATGAACCGGCGCAGGAGGTTTTTTAATCAAGAGCTGTGCAGAACAACTTTCTTGCGACATTTCTAGAGCCGGACTTGTGTCAGCCAGGGATTTGGCTGTGACCCTGGAGTGAAAACAGCTGGTTGTGCCAGGCCAGCCTCACAAGGCTTCTTGACCAGCCCCTGGGGCTGCGGGCAAACCCAAAGATTGATTTTTGGGCTTACCCTCTCCATGTGTTAGCTGCACCTTGTGCAAATAAAATTTCAAGGCCTTCCCTAACACCCTGTTGCTAGATTGAGTATGATATTTTGATTGCAAGGTTACCTGCAGTGAAGAGATGCAGTCCTGCTTTATAGTTTGTGGGACAATAGCTTCCTTTCAAAATCGGATAAGGAAGCACTTATAGAATCAATCATAGAGTCATCATGGATTCAGAATGGTTTGGGTTGAAAGAGACCTTAATGATATTCTGGTTCTCAATCCTCCTGCCGTGGGCAGGAATACCTTCCACTAGACCAGGTTGCTCCATGCCCCATCTAGCCTGGCCTTGGAACTGTGCCAGGGAAGGGGAATTGTCACTGGTGTTTGTTTAACTGGGGTAATTTACTAAAGATGGTTCTTTGGAGGAGAAGTTGGAAAGGCTTCTGAGTTTAGGTACACACTTTGACTCATTGATGTGCTGGTTGAATTGCCAGCTGCCTTGAGGCCGTGCTCTGCCATCATCTTCTGTCAGGAAGTGTCCTGTGCCTGTGTTTGGGGTGAAGCTACACTTCTGTCTCAAGACACTGTAAGGTGTTGCAGGACTGTAACACTTCCTTGCTGCCCTCAACTACTGAAGATTTAATCTTTGAGCCCAGAGTAATCACTCCTGTTGAGCTCTCCAGGCAGCTCTCCAGGCAGCCAGTCCTGCTTTGGCTGGTTGGTTTTCCGTGGCCTAACATGTCATGTCTCTTGCAAGGAGTTCGAGCCTGTTGTCTCTGATTTGAGGCAGGGCCCATGAGATGACTGTTTTCACCTGGCGTGTTTACTTACAGTCTTTTCTCCTTTTCTTCTGTCAGCCAGATGTATAGGGAAAGATGTGTAACTCTGAGAAAGCAGATGCAGAGAAGTGAAGGGGAAGGAAGACATTCCTGAAGATTCTGCTGTCACAGACAGCACTCTGGAATGGGAAGTTCAGCAAAAGCAGGCTGAGACCAGAGCAGTAACCGTGTCCCTCATCCTCTGGTTTGCCTCAGGCATAAAAAGCTCCATGAGCTTTATCATCCTCATGGTTTGGCACTGTAGTGGCTGTTGGGTGTCAGGTTAAAGACTGACAAGAAGATAGGCAGGAGTTAAAAGATAGGGACAGGAAATACAGAACAGGGTGTTTGTAGGTCTGGGAGCCATTTAATGTTTTGAAATAATTTGTCTACTGTCTTTTTGGGTCAGATCAACCTTACACTAGTGCTTTCTAGAAACAGCCTTTCCATTTTGGCTCCCCCAAAAATTTCTTTAGACAAGTTGCTAAAAATTAGTATGAATAGAAGGCTGGTAGTGAATCACTGATTTCTCTGCCATTGAGATCTAATTTCTGATTTACACATTTCATGTGTTGTTTTGTGGTTCCCTCCTATTTGTTCTGCATGAATTACAGTCCTAGCACAGACTGTCTAGGTGGATCTTCATGTGGACAGTGATACTGTTCCACCCTTCTACCAATATCCATGACTGCCTATTTCAGCGCTCTCTGAACTTGTGGCCTTTTGTTACCAATTGTGTCAAGATATAGGGAAGCTTTTCTGTTGATATAATGTTTTTTATATGTGTTCAGAAAAAAATTATATGAGGAAAAATGTGTTTATCTACAGCTTGATAATGCACAGATTAGTCTCTTATTAACAGATCACCTGTGGGCTTCCACTTTGGATTTGTTTTTTTTTAATTCCTTTTAGATTTTAAGAACAGCACATGAAACATTACTTATGGCTGAGGAGGTAACAAAAAGCTCCAATACCTCTGATCATTCTTGGCACAATATATCTGGTGCACTCAAGTATTAGAAGAGTTAATTTTGCATATTTAAAGTGCTGATCTATAAGAGATAGAGATGAGATAGGTTTTGAGACTGAGGTTTTAATACGTTTTGTCTATGCTGTTCGAATTCCTTCCTGTCTTATGATTTCTTAGGCAAGTTGTGATGTCTTTTATAAAAATTCAAACTTAATCCTCAATTGGTTTTCTATATGTGTTTTCTCATATAATGCAAGTAATATAAACCTCACTAATGCTCAGTGGCAATAGTCACAATTTGCATGTTGCATGTCGGCAGGATTTAGAAATGTACAGGATGGGAATCTGTTATAAGGTCCATAGAAGTGGATGTAACATTCCTGAACTTTGCGTAAAATAATAATTTTAAAAAATCCATAAATGCAGTCAGGTTCAATTCATTAGAGTGGAGCTGATAATGAGACTTCAGTTGTCTTCTTGATCTTCTGATTTGTCTCCTTTATGAGGAACAGAACAGTTCCTTCAGTGTTTTATTTCACTTTTTGTGATATCAGATGTAACTGGGCCAAATGACAGACAAATTGACACGGCGACTCTTTTCAAGCTTGTTTCAGCCAGTTCCGTGTGTTGAGCTGATAAAAGATGGTTCTAGACTGGCATGTTTTCTTATTTTATGATTACCCCTGTGTTTCTAACAAAATGAGAGCATATTTACAAAAGTAAATATTAGTATGCCATAAAAGATGCATGCTTTCTCTATTTCTTATATGTTATTCTGTTTTTCAGAATTCAATCCGCCACAACCTGTCTCTGCACAGCAAGTTCATCAGAGTGCAGAATGAGGGAACAGGGAAGAGTTCCTGGTGGATGCTCAATCCTGAAGGAGGAAAGAGTGGCAAGTCTCCTAGGAGGCGAGCAGCGTCCATGGATAACAACAGCAAGTTTGCCAAAAGCCGAGGCAGAGCTGCGAAGAAAAAAGCAGCCCTTCAGTCTGGTCAAGAGGGAAATGGTGACAGCCCTGGATCACAGTTCTCAAAGTGGCCTGCAAGTCCCAGCTCTCACAGCAACGATGATTTTGATAACTGGAGTACATTTCGACCTAGAACTAGCTCTAATGCTAGTACAATTAGCGGAAGACTTTCTCCCATTTTACCGGAGCAAGATGATCTTGGAGATGGGGATGTCCACTCCGTAGTATACCCATCATCAGCCACCAAAATGACTTCTACTCTACCCAGCCTTTCAGAGATGAGTAATTCTGAGAACATGGAGAATCTTTTGGATAATCTTAATCTTTTGTCACCTAATACATCAATGACTGTGTCAACCCAGTCTTCATCTGCTACCCTGATGCAGCAAACACCAGGTTACTCATTTGCATCCTCAACCACAACTATAGGTTCACCAAATCCAGACTACAGGAAATTTACTTATGCTCAAGCTAGCATGAACTCCTTGTCCCAGATTCCTATGCAGACTCTTCAAGACAGTAAATCAAGCTATGGATCGATGAGCCAATATAACTATTCTGCAGGACTTCTGAAGGAGTTACTGACTTCCGATTCTCCGCCGCACAATGACATCTTGGCATCAGTTGACACTGGTGTTTCCCAGCCTGGTGGCAGGGCGCTGGGCCAAAGCGTGCTGATGGTCTCTAACTCGGTGATGCCAACTTATGGCAGTCAACCACCCCACAACAAAATGATGAACCCTAATGCCCGCCCTCACCAAGGACATAACCAGCCAACACCTGCAGTTAATGGTCGTGCCTTGTCACACGCAGTGAACACCATGTCTCACACATCAGGTCTAAATCGCTTGTCAACAGTGAAGACTTCGTTACAAGTGCCTATGAGTCACCCAATGCAGATGAATGCTATGAATCCGTATGCCCCCGTTAACAGCTGCAATGGCTATGGAAGGGTGGGAATTGTTTCCCTCCACCAGGAGAAGCTTCCCAGTGACTTAGATGACATGTTAATTGAACGGTTGGACTGTGACATGGAGTCCATTATTCGTAATGACCTTATGGATGGAGAAACGTTAGATTTTAACTTTGACAGTGTATTGCCTAACCAAAGTTTTCAGCACAGTGTAAAGACAACCACACACAGTTGGGTGTCAGGCTAGGATGTAGTAGGAGGTAAGCTGTGCTTTTTATAATAAATCTCCAAAACAGCTAAAGAGAAAAGAGATGTCAAAATGCTTAAAATCTGGGAGGTCTTCTGTGTTGACATGTGAACTGCCTCTGTAACAGTCACTTTCCAGTCTTCTGTTAGTCTGAAAATCAGGTTTGCACTGGTGCATTAGTGTTGTCATGTACCAACTTCTGTTACTTCTAGTGGATCACTTATCACTTATGTTTTGTCACTGATGTTTTAAACAAAAAATATTGCTGGTAATTAGCCAATAATGAATACTTTCTTTTTCTCCACTTAAGGTATCTTAAAGATAGTTTGAGCACATTTTGATAGATTTAATCTTCTGATGTGAATGTTAATTTGTTCTTTTTGTTGTTTTTTCTTTCTTCCTAGGTTATGGTTAAATTCTCCAGACTTGTCTGACAGCAGGAACTGAGAAAAACAGTACAAAGATGTCCTTCACCTTTCTTTTTAATTTTTTTGACAAAGCTGTGCACATGCACTGACTTTTTTTCTTTTTTTTTTTTTTCCCTTTTTTTTTTTTCCTTTTTTCTTCCTTTCATCAGAGTTGGCAGCAGAGAGAGTATTTTCCTGTACAGGATGTTTGCCCAAGGTTTGCAGGTTATGTGCTGCTGTAGATAAGAACTGTGCCACTGGAAATTTCATTACTCTGAAGTGCCAAATTCACTACACCATATAATCACAGCAAAGACTATTACTTACATCTCGTGATTTCGGTTTTGTATAGTATGACCTGTAGAAGAAGAATTGTTTTCTAAGACTATCTGTTTTGGTCCAAGAAAAATTTATAAACTTTTGTAAGAATACTGTGATGATCTCATGCCCTAAGTAAGTTTAACCTTTATTGATGTTACCTGTGTTTTGATGAATTGAGATAACTGTGGACTTGCCTTTCAGCAGTATGAACTGCATTATTTTACACAAAATTGTCACACATTTCATATGGGAGTAGAATAGTCTGTTAAATATGATCCTACTAAACTCACCAATTGTTCAAAGCAAACAGTAGTTTAAATGCCATTTGGTAAGTTACCTGTATTCATGTAAATTTATACAAGAATATATTTCATTGTCAGACTAATGACTTTATTGTTGGGCTTAAGATAATTTTTGGAGGACTTTCCAAGCTATTTTTCTTATAATTAGAATCTACTTTTGTTACATAGGCAACTTAAAAAAAAATAAATCTGAGACCTGGCAGCATTCATAACCTCTTAATTTTGTATAGTATTTTAACTGGATTAAGTACATGTTTTTTATAAATTTCCCTAGCACTTGGGAGTGCTTATAAAGGAAAAGCTTCATAAGGATCTTGAATACAAAACATTTCTGTTTTGACATCCCTTTTTTTGTTGTGTGATATATAAATATAGACAACCTTATGTTTAGGAAGTATTTAATCAGTTTTATATATGCAGTTTTAGAAATGTCATCTGCTTCTATTATCATTTTCACTCTGACTACCACAAAGTGTTAAGTATTCATTATTAAGATGCTTGTACAATGCTTCACATTCATATTTATTTCATGGAGGTCTCATAATGTTTGTGCGTTCAAGAGCAGAACCTTTTTGTGGAAAATTCATAATTGTAGTAAAATTAATGGCAGAATTCTTGTGTGTCTTAATTAGCACTAGTTTTAGGCTTTATCAGAGTTTCTGTTGTAAAACAGTACATTTGAAGAGGCAAAAATGCTACCTTTGAGTGGGAAGCTAAGACTTCCGTGATGCCTTACTTTTTNATAAAGTAAGTGACAAAGCTATACAAATGCATGAGCTTTAGGGTAGGGGAGAGCATTAATGACAGAGATCTTGTTTCTGTGGAAAAACTTACTCTTGTTGGAGTAGGCATACTGACAGCTACCAGTGCATTTTCACAAGTGGGTCTTGGTATAAATGATTTCTGATTTTTTGTAATTACAAAATGCAGTTTTTATGGGTGTGTGGATAACAGGCCTCACCTGTCTTTTCACTGGTTGCTACACAACATTTGTGTTATAGAAGTCCTTGGAGCTTTTTTATGCACTGACAGGATGAACAGTTTTTGTACTAGGGCTGGCTTTTGTGGAGGAGAGAATCAAATATTTTTACACTGAATTTTCCTTTGTCTATGTAGCTTGCAACTGGAAAATGTTCTAATTGAAATTTATCTTGCCTGTAGTGGTGGTGTATGGCGCAGACAGAAAAGGGATGTGCCAAGTAAATGATGTTTAGTAACAAGCCATATTCCTAAGGCTCTGCAATGTATTTTTTATTGTGCTAGCATTTAGCTCCCTCTTAGGCTTAAATCACTACTAGTTACAGCTGGTCCTACCTTTTTAGATGTACTGTTATGATTGTCAGCAGTTCCAGAGGCTGATGTTAAGCTATCCTGTGATACAGGATCTCCCCCAATGTGAAATCAGTCTTTGAACTTGTTTTGAGCAAAATCAAGTGGTCTTAGTGCCAAAGCCTCAATGAAGTCACCTGCTTTTACAGACAAATATCTCTAGTAGGATCTTCACCATCAAATTCATAGTGTCTGAAACATGATAGTAAATCTTAGCAGTGGAGCAAGCTGGGGGCTCACATATGGACTTCTGAAGATCCTTCTTTCTGCTGTGCGTGCAAAAATGTTTGCTCCCAAATAGGCAGTGATACACATAGGCCAAAGTAGTTATAAAATTCATCTCTGCATGCAAAGAAAGCAGTACTGAATGCTATACTCTATGGGGATGCAGCTGAACATGCTACATTTAACAATATACCTCCTGTTTATTATTTACTGCTACTGTATAACTTCCTGTAAATGGATATTTTATCAATTTCCTTTTATAACAATGAATAACAGAAATGTAGCCATTCCTTAGTTGCAACAGTCTGTAGGAAGCCCTTCTAATCATTGTGAGAAAACAGTTGTAGGTAATCAGAGGTTTGTTTGTGTGGTCAATTTGTGTTGTGGTTTTTTGTTTGTTTTGGTTTTTTTTGTTTTGTTTTTGTTTTTTTTGGTGGTGCCATTCTATTGTTTTGCAATTGTAATTCTGGAATACTGTGAAGTTTGATGAAGAACATGTTGTCTGCCTTGAAAACAAACATTATGTGACCTCTAGTAATAAATCCTTTTTCAGTAAAAGTACCAAGTTTCTGGAGTAACTTAGTTTGTCAGAATTGTTGTAAATGATTGGTTTGTGAATTGTGCAGATGATCTTACCTATGCAGCCTTGTTTTTGACTTTTCTCTGGTTTGTACTGTTATTAAAAGTTTATTGTATTATAGAGCTGTTCAGATATTTTAAATATAAAGATGTATTGTTTCCATAATATAGCTATATGATATACATTTAGGTAGTAGATGCATTAATTGGAAAGCTCTGCTTTGATAAACTGAAAGTTTGCCTACACTTATAAGCAAAAGTCATATTGCTTATTATTGGCTTAAGTCAACAGAGCATCCCTGAGAAGTTAAAATTGGACCAATTATAAAACAGTATAAAATTTGCACTTGTTAAACCACTGGATGTATGTTAGTACTTTTTTATTTTTCTACTGATTTGAAACTCCTATTTTCATTATGAAATTGCTAGGATTCTTAATTTATGACTGATTTTAAATAAGGTATTCTCATTATTGTTATTATTATTTTGGTAATCATAATGTAAGATGCAGCATGGTTTATGCAAGCAAAAAGCAAATTATTCAACATTAAAACTGGCCTCTTTTTTGAAGGTGTTCCACAAACCAGCAATATTGTGAGAGATTGGCATGTACATTCTGCTAGTTCTATTTGTGAGTGGTGTGACAGCTCTTCAATGCTTCACTGCTCTGACTTAGTCACATTGTAAAATTAAAATTCGTATGTGGATATTTTCAGAAAAAGTGCCTGATGTACTTCTACAGACACATGAGAACAATCCCTGACAATTTGTTGTGTAAAGCCATAAATGTATATAAATTATGTTTAAAAGGTTTTGTGTCCTTTCTTGTATACAGAGAATGAGATTTGTACTAGGATTCTACTTGTGATTAGTAATCCTTCTACTGAGGTGTTGTTGTAATCACTTTCCTTACCGTGTAATCTTTTTAATGATGATGATGACGATCCCATTTGGACAATCCTGATGGCATTAGCAATTTTATACAGAAAAATACCTCATGGTACCAAAGTGTTGCCTGGCGAGATGATAACATATTAATGAGCAAACACTAACAGCAGAATAGTTAACAAATTTTCCATTACTTGGTATAAAGGAATTTTTTTCTCTTGGCATTGCTTCTGGAATTGGAACTGTAGCAGGTACAGGAACCTAATAGGGCTGTGTTACCAGTATTTTATCACAACCTAATGTGCTAAAAGTTACTTGTTTACAAGTCTTTGAGACTAAACACAAGCAGAATCCATGCCTGACTCCTGGGGCTCATGAGACATCTTTATGTAGAGATGTGTTGTTACTGGAAGTTGAATTAGGTGGCATCAGACCATGTTGCCAGTGCTTCAACAAGCGTAGTTCAGAGAAAATGACAAAAAAAAGTCCTGAAATCCTTTCAAAATGGGTATTTGTAAGTATAAGCTCTTAATAAAATTGCTATGACATGAGATGGTAATTAGTGTATCAGAATGTTATGTAAGACATTATTAAAGACGGAAAAAAAAGGAATGCTAACATCCATCAAACCACAGGAAAGAATTAGTCTTTGAGTCCAAATTACATGTTAGAACCTAATGCTGTTAAATGTGGGAGAGAGTCAACTCCGGAGTGAGATTTTTCTCTTCCCTCTACTCCCCCTGTTAAAGCAAGACAGCCCACAAAGCCCTCCTGGCCTTCTTTTCCCTGGTTTTCACCTCTTGCCTTCCTCTGCCCCTCCTGAAGTATATACCTGTTTTCAGAGTGCAGGTTTTATCTGTGGAACATTTGCAATGTGCAGGCCAGCCCGGCCGGTGCCACTCCTTTGGCAGCCATGCTTGATGCTGTGGCGGTAGGACCACTGCTGATGTGAGTAGGGAAAGCAGGAATGTGTAATTTTTTTAATTTTTTTTTTTTTTTTTTTTTTTTAAATTTAGATTGTGTTTCAAAACAGAGCTGGAAGAAAGGATGAGAGGCTGCCAAAACAGACAGCCAATAACACCCACGCCACAGTTTTCTTGTGAAGCCCAGATCCCGGCTTGCCTGCAGGTGGGGAGGGAGAGTGGTGGCAGAGAGCAGGCTTTAAATGAATTACTGGCAAAAGAAGCCACTTTGATCTTAAAGTGAGCAGAGATAGACCCAATGAGCATGAAAGAATGCATTACACATAAAAACAGAAATTTTTAAAAACAGCTAAAAAAATATTTTCTGCTTATACTTTGTGGTTCCATCTTTATTTTAGCTTTGCCTTTCATTCTCAGTGCACATTTTGGAAGGGTTTTTCCCGGTTAGGGGAAGCTGAGAATATCTTCCCTGACATTTTGAAAAGCCTGACTTCTGGAGTGAGAGGGTTGTAACATCCAAAGATACTCTGTTTGGGTGTTTGTGAAGCTGTTGTTGGAAAGGATGCAGATTTAATTGGTACATGACTAGTTACTGCTGTCAGGAGAGATAGTCAAAGCTTGTTGCTTGTGAAGGGATTGGCTAGCAATTTATGCCAGCCTGGCGACAAGGGATTTGAATCTGCTGATGAAGCACGGAAACCTCAAAACATCCTTGTGCTCTGAGTCAGTTCTACATTCATTGTAATAAACTTGTTTTTTTTCAGAAATATCAAATACTATGTCACGCCAGTTGATAATCCAATTAAAACTACAAATTACATTAGATTTTGCAGCCATTTATTGTGCAGCTGGTGTGCAAAGATGTGATTTGTGAAGATCCTTGGAAGGAATAACTTGCAGTGATCAGAGCCTGTCGTCATGCCCACTGCTGGAATTGCATGCAAATCCCTGTTTGTTACCTGGCAGTGTTTTGCTTGGGGTAATGTTCTGGCATATGCCAAAATGATAGCTAAAATGAGGAGGCAGGGGCAGTGCCCCATGTTATTTAATATTTTTCTACTTGCTGTTGGACCCTGGGGCATTCAGAAATTTTGCATGTATTGTTTGCAAGTGAACTTCTTGTGTGGGTGTTTATCACTGAGGTGATGGGAAAAGATGAGGGCTTCAACACAGTACAGCTGGAGGAGCATTAGAGGAAGCTTCTGATGGGTATAATAGGGCTGTAGAGTGAAGAATCAGACAAAGAACTCGTTCATAACTTGGAACCTCAACATTTTACATCCTTCCTGTCTGCTCATTTGCAGTTGCTCATGCCATTCTTAAATGAAGAGGTCTTTCCGAGCGAGATGAGTGAGGTGTTGGACTCTTCTCCTAAGTAACAAGAAGAAAGAGGAAATGGCCTCAAGTTGCCTCAGGGCAGGTTTAGCTTGGTTATTAGGAAAAATTTCTTCACCAAATGGGTTGACAGGCATTAGAATAGGCTGTCCAGGGAAGTGGTTGAGTCACCATCCTGGGAAGTATTTAAAATCCATTTAGGTGAGTCACTCAGACACATGGTATGGTGGTGGACTTGGCAACGCTGGGTTAATGGTTGGACTCAATGGTCTTAAAGGTCTTTTCCAACATTAGTGATTCTATGATTCTATGGTTGCGTTTCCTTCTCAGTACCCTAGAGTGACACTACCTGAGCCAGCAGCTGCCCAGACCTTGCAGAAGAGCTTTACTGGGTTTTCAGGGAACTGTGTTTGACAGGAATGTCTAAATTGTTTCTGAAATATTCAGTCAACTTAAGTCAGAGGAGTTCATGGAAAAGCCATTATAGAAACATATATACATTGGAAAGGGAGGGGGAATGAGAAATTCTGGGATGATGAAGCATGTTAAGTGGTTACTTTGAAGACTGAAGAATGCTGGACTTCTTGGTGGTAAGTGCTAATGCAACAAATAAAAGAACTTCCTTTCTGTTGGATTTTGAAGTTGTGTCCAGCAGCAGCCACAGATGGTGCAAAATCCTGGCCTGAATTGTTGCTTGAGTTTTTTTGACCAGGTGAAAGCAAGTGATGACCTGTGAAACCCTGTGAAAACTGGAGTTTCATTTCAAGAGTCCAAATAAGTTACCACTTCCTGCTCCTCCCTCTCTTCCTCCTTCACCCCACCAATTTACAGCACTTGAGAGGAGTGTTCCTGTTTGATTTTTTTTTTTTAAAGTGTCTTTCCACCCTACTCAGAGGACTTGGACTAGGCAAGGCCGTATGTCCTATCATCCCTAACAGCAATGCCTGAGCTGTGCTAGGGAAGCTCTTTGCCTCTTCCTTCCTCAGACCATCCAACAAATTGCTCCATTTAACAACCAAAGGAGCCCCAAAGCCAATGTTGATTCACTCAGTGGATGACTCCAGGAGCCCTTTGAGGTGGGAGGTTTTGTCTACCTGTGGCTCTCCTGCTGGGGGCCTTCTGAACTGAAAATAGCCTGGGAATGACAGGGAAGGCCCCAGAAAAGGGGTTTGGCTTGGAGCCTTTCAGCTGTTCCACCACTGGCCCTGTCTCATCCAGTCGGTGTCCTTTAACCCTCTCATCCTTGTAGATCTTCAAGGCAAGGCTTTCCAAAAAGGGCTTTCTGGGTAGAGTTTCCACATCCCATTCTGCCATGAGAAAACTCTGCTGGTATAAGCATATCTATCTGGAAGTTTATTTTCAGCAAAAAATAAGAAGTACAGCCCTCTTGCCTACAGACTCCTTGATAAGATGGTTGTCTTCATCTCAGTGGTCCTGGTGTGGTAGGTACAGAAATTCAAGAGCCTGCTAGTGACTGAGAAGAATGGCAGGCAGATGGAGCTAGTATTTACTCCAAAAATAACATTGAATAATAATATTCAATACAATTATATTGGATATGCTGGACTCCAAAGTAACTGCTGGGTGATCTTCTTAAATAAGACTTCAAATCAGATAAGTTAAAAAAATTATTATGCTGGTCCTTGAAAGGGGTGCTAGCACAATCATAGGATCTGTGTTTGACTTCCTTGTGGGCTAAGTTCACAGAACATGTGACAAAGACTCAGTAGCCGTGTGGAGTGACTGGTAGAAAACAGTGGCCATGTTCCTGCTGGAGGAAGCTGTGCATCACAAATGTGGCTAAGTCAGCAAGCATGGGAACATGAGTGATCAATGGGACCTGTTTGGATTTTCAATGTCTTCAGAAATTTTCCTCATAGAAGTTCCTCAGACAACTGGGACATAATGGAAGTCCTCAGTGCCTACACTGATTTAAAGGGTTGGTCATCCAAGTGCATCCAAGTTAGCTTTTCCAAACTAGGGAACCTTGCCTTTCCTTAGGGAACTGTGTTGCACAGTGAGTTTGAACAGTCATCAGGAGTCGTTGATAACCTAAATTGCTCAGGATACAGTTATGCAGAATACTGAAATGTCAGGCTGTGCCAAGAGCTGCAGGAGGATTTCAGCAGATATGATAAACCAGCAGATATGATTAAGTTAAATGTGGACTAATGCACAGGGAAAAAGGGAAAAGTGAACTCTGGATGACGTTACCACCATGAAAAAGATCTTGGAGTCATTGAAAGTATTTCTTGTAAGTCTCACCTCACAATTAGCTGTGGACAAAAAATTGCCAGTAGAAATAACAGTAGGCCTAGCAGAGTCCATAGCAGAGACTAAATAGGAGAAAATATGAGGGAGGGTGGATATAGATGAGTGACGTGATAGACGTTTGTAAAATTGTGGAGAAGGTGAATAGGAAGTGATTAATCAGTATATCCTGAGACAAAACTGGAGGCACCCAATGAAATAATCAGGCAGCAGGTTTAAAACAAACAAGAGGAAGCATTTCTTCACACAGTACATAATTAAAATTTGGATCTCATTGCCATGCGATGTGGTGAAGGCCAAAAGTATAAATTGATTCAAAAAAAGATTATACAAATTAATAGAAGATACGTCCATCAGCAGCTATTAAATACAATGGTCCGGATGTGGCCCCTAGCTCAGGAAGTCTCTAAATGTCCAGTTGCTGGAAGCTTGGAACATGTACCAGGAAAGGGATTACTCAGTCTGTGGCCTGTCCCTTATGCTCTTTTCTCCTATGCATCCACTGCTGGCCACTGTAAGTGGGCACTGTTGTAGGTGGTCCTTTTGATCTGACCTTACAAGAGTTGTCTTCAGAGTCTTAGTGATGCTGGGAATAGGTACAGTCAAAACAGCTGCCTGACACCTTTGCAAACATCCACGTATCTTTTTCCAGTTCTCTGTCAGTGATCACAGACACCGTGTTGGGAGTCTTACTTGATACCATTCACTGGGAGGCATCAACTGAGATTGTGTTCTCACCATAATAAACTGTGTTGTAGCATATGCAAAATACCTCGTTAGATTTTTAAGCTTTTAGGGGAGAAAAAAATGCACAGAAATATGTCCGAGGAAGACAGGGCAGGGACAAATAAAATCTGTTCATTCTGAGCAGCTTATCTGTAGCAGCTCTATGGAAACTGTGTTCAGGGCAGGGGCAAGATAGTGTGTTACAACTCCCATCCTCCCTCTCACACCTATGACTAAGTACTGCTTTTTAATTATTTTTTTTTTAAATTTTGTTGACCAATAAGGGGTTCAAGTCATTCATGTAGCCATGTGAAAGCCTTTCAAAGATATTCAACAGTGATAATGGACAGTGAGCCTACCAGTACTGGTGTAGAAGTAATGGTGTGTTATTGGTAAGAGCTTCTCGAGTTCTGATAGCTGAGGTCAGCCAGAAGAGACATGTGTGTGAAATATGCCGTTTTATTGCTTTTTAAATATTTTAATGATGTAGAATGGAATTCCAGTGGAGGGGAAAATAGCATTTTCTTACCAGATCCATAGTTGGATCTCTTTGCTTTGGCTGTTAACAGAATGACACCAGACTTGTTAACTCACAGTAGCTGATTAAGAAATGCTGACCTAAAGATGGAAGAAAGGTAAGTCTTACCCTGCTGGGAGCCTAAACCAGCCCACTATAGGACTTTTTGTGAAGAGACACTGAGTAGACATTGCAACTGCGTCTTGAATGCCAACAACTATAAATACTGTGTGAGAGTGAATTTATGTTCTAACTCACCAGTCAACATGCAGGAAATCAGAGACTTCATTCAAGCGTTGAAAACATAATGCTAATGGACTACCATATGCATTGCAAACGTAGCTTTCTTTCCTTAGATCTGTGTCCAAAGCTGCTTCCTCTGTGTAGCTTTGAAATGTGAAGTCTGATCAATGCTGACTCTTCACAAAATATTCAAAAAGAATTTTTAAGAAAGCTGTCACGTCTGTATGTTCCTCTTCAAGACTCAGTGTCTTTTTTTCTCTAGATTTCCACTGTTAAAAGAAAGCGGAGGTACCTAAACCTCCAAAAATGCAAACTCTGAGGTGTTTAAATTGACTAAAGTGTTTGGTACTTCAACTGACTGAAACCTGGGCTTTTTAATGTGTTTTAAATGGAATAATAGAAAACCATGCATTTTATAAAGCACTGGTTAGGCTTTATTATCAAGCAGATCCCTTCCCTCTTCCCTGTCCTCCCTCACCCATCTTTTCCTTGGTGATAGCTTTGGCAATGGTTTAGTGACACCCAAATCATGGTTGCAATGTCAGAAACGGGGCATCCAGAGTTCTTTCCTGTTTACATTGGCATCTACTACTATTTAGCATCTTTTCTTTAGCCTTCTTTGATTAGTAGTGTTCAGAAGGTGTGTAGCACTTTCCAAACATGATGAAAATATTGCAATTTCTGAAAAAACTTGCAACTGACAATTTGTAGTAAGCAATAGTATGACTAGTTCTGAAGGCTTCCATGTCTCTCCCCAAAGTGTCCTAGTTTGTCCTGAACCCTGTTTTGACTGCATAAACCATTAACAACATTATGATGTGTTAAGGTCATTATGACAACTTCAGGAAGCTCTCTGCCACCCACTCCAGAAGCTGTGCAGATACTCTGAGGCTATTACAAATGCAAAGTGAAACACATAGGCCTACTCCCTCTTAATAAACTTAATGTGGAGGTGATTTGTATCAAAATTTTTTTTTTTTAAATTAATTTCCTTTATTATTTTTTTTCTATTTTCATTTTTTTCCCCCCTCATGTGCAATGATCTGGTGGTATTTGCACGGCCAGTTACTGCAGTTTTGTGGAGAAGTTATGACTTCTTGCACCTTTGGCCCAGTAAAGGGGACCCACAACATAGGTGACCATGGCAGCTCCCTTATTCACTCTGTTACCCTACATCCTCACATTTGACTGAAGAAGGCCTCATAATTCCATAATTTAAGGGGCAATTGCATACCAACATCACAGTTGCCTTTTGTGCATTGGTTAACTGAGTGATGATACAAAGCTGTTCGTGGCAGCCAAGGGGATGAAATCCAGCTGGCAGATCTGCTGGCGCAGGGTCTCAGTCGGTCAGCCCTGCACGCTCTGCGTTCCTGGGGCTGCTGTGCTAATTGCTGGAATGTGTTTCCTACCCACGGCACAAGCAGAGAGCATGAGCTCTGGCCAACAAAGGCTTGCCTAGCCCATTGCCAGGCCCATGGCTGCCCCCAGCTCTGAAGGCTGCTCTGGTTAGGTAAGCCACTGCTGCATCACAAGTGCTTGTGAGCTGCCCACCAAGAGTCCTGAGCCCTCCCTGCTGATGGCTGCACGAAGGGAGGGGGCCTTGTGGGGCTCACAGTGGCACTGGTTTTCTGGGGATTTTTTCAGGATTTGGTTTACCCAGCTGGAAAACACTCAGCAAAGGCAGGATGTAGGGAGGGTGATCTCTGATTCTGCGTGTTCAGGTTCTTAGAGGTTTTAGTGGTGCAGACATAATAAATTGTGTTCGGCAGATGCAAGAGCAGCCTCTAACTTCAGTGATGCTGGAAACCATATGAAAACAGCATCTATGTTTTCTTGAGGTGCTCTCTATTTGTTGAAAAAAATGACCCACTCCCCTAGGGGACTGTAATGTGTTTTGGGGCAGTGCTGTTTTAAAAATTCCGAAGTGTGGTGTTTTTAAAGTCAAGCTACATTATATATTTCATATTTGAAAATTATTAGCTTATTGTTCAGTTGAGAGAGATTCTGATATACTAGTAGGAACATGCTCAATGACTTATTTTGACTTTTTTTTTTTAAGGCAATACAAAAACATGTCTCTGATTGGACAGTTTAAATAAAAAATAGTCTTTATTCTTTCCTGATCTTTTAGGTTATAGGCAACACTGAAACATGTTTTATCTATACATTTGAACAAGGCATGTCTTAGTTACTAGGTTTGTGTGGAGAAATAATTGACTTACTTTCAGTATGACACAGTCCTAAAGAAATCCAATAGTGTGGAGCTTAGATATAAACACACTCCTTGACAGATTAAGGAAATCAAGGGGGGTAAGGCTTCTGGGTACCTATTTTTATTACATTTATATGGCACTCTGCTCTTTGAAGAGATTTATACTTCTATTTATCAGCATTGTATATGGCAGAATTGGGTCCCATTGGGCTGGGTGTTGGAAAAACCTTTTCCAGGAAGTCAGCTCTGATTTGCAACCCCTGTGGTCTTTGTTGTGAAAAGGGAAGCAGGGTGGCAACCAGTGTTATGGTCCAAGCTTTTGATAGATGGGTTTGACTTTGATGGGTTTAGGACGAAAGAAGTAAGGGGAAGGGATACCAAAGTGACATGAACTGCAGAAAGGAAGGGAGGTAAATGAAAGGGGATTGGGGAGGACAGGTGAGGGCCAGGTGAAGAAAGAAGTTGCTGGTCACTGCAGAACAGAGAGATGCAGGGAGTTACCAGTCATTTGAACAGTGGCTGGGCAAGAGGTACGTGGTCTGAGAGTCACTGTGGTGAGAGAGCCAGCAAGAATTGCTGGTTAGCATGTTCTCTGTCACACATTCAGGCAGCTTTTCAGCCAGTTTGTGCTATGTGACAGTGAATGCTTTTTCTGCTAAAGCTGATAAAGTCAAAGCAATGAGCACAATGGAGATATTCATAGCTGAAGGAATAACTATACAATATTGTGGAGTGTATGTAAAGTTCTGTATAAAATGAGTGGTCTAGACTACATATAGTCCCTGGCTGATGGGAACCATGAACTGCCAGCTCCTAGAGGAGTCATTAATGGAATTTGTGTGACTGATCAGGTATGAACCATAAAAGTGAAAACATTGTCAGTCACCGGAGCAGTCTGACACCAGATAGAGCCATTGTCAGTCCAAGCTTGGTACCACTGGAATCAAAATGAAGCAGATGGCAATGGAAAAGGAGATTTTATTCAGAACCAAAATCAGTCTTCAAAAGACAAAATGTTGCTTGAATCTCTGGGGCTACAAGCAGGGATATAACTTGGTCTTTGTTTCCAAGACATCAAATCTGTTCTCAGCTTTTGCTAAATACATCTTTGCTTGCTATATGAGCTTCTAATTCTATCCCCTTCTTGATGATAGTATTGGGGTGAAGCAGATGAATTTGTGGTGTCTAGGCAGGTAGTCTCAAGAAAATGGTGGGTGCATACACATTGGCTGTCAAGGCTATGTGTGGGGCTGGTTTTCTGCCTGTCTTTAGGGAAACTGGAAATGAGATTCATCTAATCAAGTGCTGAGTTTTGGGATGGGGCTATTAGTTGTCTGTGCAAACTGGCAGTCACCTGCAAAAACAAACAGCTGAGACACACCTTTCAGTGCCAGCCAAACCCAGCACTGTCAGTGGCTCCACAGGTTAGTGACTGCAGAGCCTCAGAGACTCTGCCTACTTGCGCTGACCCTTTTGCTGACCATGCAGGGTAGCTGCTCAGGGAATCAGCTCAGGGAGATGATTCAGCCAAAAAATAACTTGCCAGAGAAGAGGTCTTGGAAATTATGGAATAAGCAGCTGTGTCTAAGAGATGGAGCTATGCTAGGTCAGCATTTCCTCCAAAGCAAAGCACAGGGAAACCCAGGCATTACTATCCAGCCTGAAAGGCAGGTGCTGAGAACTGCACCATTGACTGTGTTTGTGAACACAAGTGACAGAGAGCACGGGGCAAGCAAGAAAGCTTTCACTTTTGTGAAAGCCTTGAAGGACCATGCTTCAAATATTATTTTGTCCATGTCAGCTACATCTTTTTTCTTCTCTACAGAGTCAGGCCCATCAGATTAACAAAACTCCAAGCAGTGCTTCTTGTCTACAAACCTTGGAATAATTTCTTCTTTTTTCCTGTTATGAACCTATTCCAGTTGAGAGTGAGCTGGCTGGAAACTAAACAAATGTTGAAGCGGAAACCTTAAAGCTGCGTTTAGCAGCTTAAATTTTCCCACAAATGCAGTAAAGGCCTGTCTGACCTGGGGTCTAAACTTGCTCCTGGGATGGAAACTCCCCATTGATTCTTCTTTCAATTCTGGTTTTGAAGTCTAGCCCCATTTATGGCACTAGCCACCACATTCCCATTTATTTGAGAGAATTCACAACAAATGACATGTCCTCTCCACCCACTCTCTCACCCTCTGGTGGCTCTAGTCCACAGTTTAAGCCCCTAGAAAAACTAGCAGAAACCAACATATACATAACTTACAGTCTAGAAGGATTTCTAGGAGGCCCTTTACTTTTAGACATTGATGGATCTGTGCAAAATAAGACTATCTGTATATAGTCTGATGCTCAAGTTTACTCTCATCTCATAATTATTTTGAAGAAAAAGTCTTTTTGGAGGAGGAGACAGACTTTTTACTTATCCTATTCCTTTCCTTTGTTTTTGGACTGTGCAATGTTGTTATATTTTTGGAGCCTGTGGCTGGTGTGCAGTGTATTTCACTTCCAGAGAATTCAACTTCTCTTTGTAATGGATAAGTGCTCCACAACCAGGTGTAGCAAGCTGCTGTTTCGAGTCCAACATCTTGTTCAAACATGACTTTGTGATAAGGCATGAGCACGCCCATAACACATGATACTTAGAATAGGTCACTGTTGAGATATTTTGCTGTGCTTTTATTAAACTGGCTGATGTCCTCAGTTTGAACTGTCTGGTTCTAGCAATAAAACTCAGCAGCTGTGAAGTCTATCAGGTGCTGAGGGACCTTTAAGCATGGGTTAAGCCTGATGTCTTTAAGTCTGAGATGTTCAGTGTTGGAGAATTCCTGCTATAAAACTACATTTGTTGGAAAATTTAAGCTGTTAAATCCACAAATGTGTTCCAGTTTTAAGGTCTCAGCTTCAGTATTTATTTAGCTTCTAGCCTTCTCACTCTTAGCTGAAATGGGCTGGTAAAAATTTAAAAAAAAAAAAAAGGAGAGAGAGAGAGAAAATTAATCCAGAGCTTCTATACCATGTTCTCAAACCCATACAGCTACCTACCTATTTCACAGGAGATTTGAGGAGATTAATTAATGACAGTTTATAAATATTTTGAGTTCTTCAGATGAAAATACAAATGAACACCTAAATGTTGTTCCTACAGAGGCTGTTTACTTAGGCTAGAGCTTCCCTCTCACCTTTGTGCATGTTGTAAAGAGGAGGTCTGTGCGTACAAGAGCACAGGAAAACTTGAGGAGCCCTTTGGCCATCCCCTGATATTTCTGAGGAACTGAGCTGATAAACACAGCAGGTGTTTGAGCTAACTTGGAGTTTTTGACTTAGAGCAAACATGGTTTAAAAAGTGCATGAGAAAGGTTCTCATCTTGCAATCTCTTTTTTTTTTTTTCCTC